>PVKS010006473.1:0-78229 GCA_004027875.1 Aplodontia rufa
TGTTATATTTTATGAATTTCTTATTTCTGTTGGATTCTAACTTCTGGATGTTTTTTTAGTAATTACTTTTGAATGTATATGTAAGTTATCTGTGTCTACCAGGCTACGTGTTATGATTTGTGTTTTGGTCCAGAATTTCTCTTACTAAGATACCTCAGTTCCTTAGCAACTGTTTGTATTAGAAGGAATATACTATTTTATGATTAAATTATTCCCTGTGAACTGCTACTTATGAACATTAGATTTTTTTTTTAAAAGAGAGAGAGGGAAAGGAGAGAATCAATTTTATTTAATTTTTCATCTAGTTTTTTGTTTCTCTGACAGTTACGTACGTTGTGCTGGGGTTTGACCTGGGTCCTCAAGCATGCTAGGCAAGCGCTGTAACCACTGAGCCACACCTCTCCAGCCCTGGACATTAGATTTTTAAGAATTCTTGCCACATGTATATTTTTTCAGACAGTTGTTTCTGATGCATATGGTAAGCTTTTCGTTTTAACTTTTTTTAGGAGCCTTATATGGAAGGTGTGAATCCATTCATCAAAAGCAACAAGCATCGTATGATCATGTTTTTAGATGAACTTGGGGTATGTATATAATTTTCAGATACTTTGAGACCTACAGTTCAACAATATTTAGGAAGATTTTGTATCCAGAACTGAAATTTTACACACACATACACTTTTGTGTGTATAGGTTAAACAGATTTTATTCCTGTTTGAGTTATAATGACTAATTCTTATATTACATAGTTTATGCTAAGCATACACTTTTGTGGCTTTTGGCCTGTGTAATTTTTTAGTTTTTATCTTGCTATTTATTATCCTTTTGGCATTCTATATAAAAAAATTGTGACATTTTATCGTTTCTTACTGTAAGATTTGAAATAAGATGGATAACCACAGTTCTGACCAGGTTAAATAAAAATGGAGGAAGAGTGTTCTTGTGGTTTTTCTAGGAATAAAATATGGGTTTGGTGTTTTGCTTTAATCACTGTGACTATTATGTCTTATGTAGGACTTTTATAAACTATTGATTATAAATTAGAATTTTTAAGACCTTGACCCTGCATTTTTTAGTAAAGTTAAATTTTTTGGATTATAGAGATTTTTCAGATTGAGTCAGTTTTAAAGTTAATACGTTAGTAATTCAATTTACATTGAATTACAGAACCAGAAGTACAGAATGTATGTGTGAACTAAGCCAGGTACATGACATTGCTAAGTAGGAGGCTGAAGTACTCCTGTTGTCCCTTATTGCATTCAGATTCAGTTAAAGACTTAAATAGCAGCTACACCACAGTGATAAATAAATTAGAACTGCCTGTGGGCTCCTAGTTTGCAAGTTAGGTATAAAAATTAGTGAGTTAGAAATTATTTACAGCACAGCTGCAGATTTATAAGGAAACTGAGAAATAAAAAGGTGAATGCTAAATATCCTTCACGTCTGTCTGTGAACTCCTGGGCATATTTGACTATTTCTAATTACCAAGACATATAGCGATTAGAGAAAAAGGTTTTTTACTACAATAATGTTTGGGAAATGTGTGCCCAGTGTTTAAGGCAGGCTGGCCAGCTGATTATTTGATTAGAGAAAGAGAGAATCAACATTAGTTTTTCATCTGGTCTTTGTTTCTTTGCCACTTAGTTGTGTATGTGGTGCTGGGGTTTGAACCTGGAATGTTGCACATGCCAGGCAAACCCTCCAACCACTGGGCCACCTGGCTATTTTAAGCCATATTTGTAGGTTTTTAGATTCATGGATTAGATTCTACTTATTTTGCATAATCACAAGTGTTTGTAGTCCAGCTTTATTACCGCTCTTTTAGTTTGGCTATACAATCTAGCAATATACTGATTCTCCTTCCAGTCTCCTCATACTCTTCCATTCCTTCACTATCTGCACAAATCAAATTCATCTTTGAGAATTCCTTAAACATTCTTTGTTCTGCTTCCTTAGTTTCGCCTTGCATGTATCTGTGATATATAAGTATTGCTTTAATTGTTTTACTTTTGTATTTTATTAAGCTGTAAATTCTCAGAAGGTGAACACTGTACTGTCTTTCACGTCTATGATCCTTTAGTCACCGAATGAATAAATGAATAACTCAGTCAATAAGAATTAATCTGGTCTGCTTAATTGTTTCTATACTGTGAAAAACTTTTCCAATTTTTAGGAATATACAGCAAACATTATTATTAAGTAGGTGAATAGATTTGTATAAAATTACTGGTAATCCAAGCACGTGTTAAATTTTATTTCAAGGTTTAAAATAATATTGTCATTTAATGCTAATAGAAAAGTACTATAAACTTACCATAATAACTGAGTTACTTCATCAGTTTTAAAGATACCATAATTAACAAGATTAGTCAAATACATTAGCAGTTATTTTGAGCATATTCCACAGTAACAAAACTGACAGATTTTTACTACACTATAATTTAGCTTCTGCTTATATATTGATCAATTTGGATAAACTACAGTAGCTTAATAAAATGCATTTAATTTAGATTAGCAGCTAATACACATACTGTCTATCTAGCATATATTTTTTAAGAAAGCAACTGTTATAGATGTGGTTAACTCTTAAGAAGCCCACTGTTTTAGAATGACAGTGATGTGCCATATTCTTCCATGCTATGGAAGAAACTAGATCCTGGCTTTCATATGAGTACAGAAATTACAAAATCTAAATTTTTATCAGATTTTTCCCCCCAGGGGCACTTAATAACTGAGCCACACTCTCCCCTTTTTATTTATTTTTGGAAATTGGTACTATCATTTATTTTCATTCAGATCACCAGTTTAGATCTTAAATCTCTTCAAATGTTACCATGTATATTAGTAAAATCCTGGTTGCAATTACATACATTACTGCTTGCCTAAACCAGAAGTAAACATTTTCTACAAAGGTCCACATAGTAAATATTTTAGGTTTAGTGGCTCATAGGTTCTCTGGTGTCTATTCAGTTCTGCATTTACATTTAGAAAAGAGCCACGGGCAGCACGTACATGAATATGACTGGCTGGCATTCAACAGAACATCATGTACAACAACAGGCAGTGAAACAGATATGGGCTGCAAGCCATCATTTGTTTTTCCTCGCCATAAAGCATCATGTAATCTGAGCTCCACAGAACTACAGAGCTTTAGTTTCACAATGTAAATCTAGCAGTGTCCTGCCTTATTGGAAATACATGAGTGATTTTTTTCATGTACATCATAGCAGACAAGACAAAGATGTTCTGCTTTAATCCCCTGTGATGCTTTTTTTCAAACAATATACTTCATTTTTGCTTTTAACATTCACTACATATTTAAGCAGTCTTTGCGTGTAAATATTAAAGATATCTTAGAGTAATTTATATGCAAATACAGGCATATTAAATATCACATTGTAAAACCTAGTACATTTTTTTTTTAAATAGAGAGGACAGTGAGAGAGAATCAATTTTTTTTTATTGAGTTTATGGGCACTCGTGTTTTTGGTTTTTTTTTTATATTTATTGATATTTCTTATCCAGAGAATATTTCTTTTTCTCCCCTCCTTCTCCTCCCCTGCCTATATATCTATGATACCCCTAGATTATATGTTAATACACCTTTGCTGGGTCTACTACGTGAGTCTGACAACCTTTCACACAAGAGTGGCCTTTGCTTTAGCCTCCACAAATGAGGGAAAATATTCGACCCTTGACTCTGGGTTTGGCTAACTTTGCTCAGCACAATTTCTTCCACAGCCATTTACCTTCAAAGGTTGCAATATTGTTGAGTAGAATTCCTTTGTATGTATATACCACAGTTTTTGGATCCATTCATCTAGTGAGGAGCATATAGGTTGGTTCCATAGTCTAGCTATTGTAAATTGAGCCACTATGAACACAGATTTTGCTATGTCCATGTAATGTGATGATTCTGGCTCCTCTGGGAAAATCCCCAGAAGAGGAATAGCTGGGTCATTCAGTGGATCCATCCCGCTTTTCAGAGCAGCTGTACTACAAGTCTGCAGTTCAACGGTGTGCTAGTGTTCCTAACTCCCCAAAACCCCTCCAGCATGTGTTACTGTTTATATTCTACATCGTGGCTAGTCTGACTGGAATGAGGTGAAATTTTAAATGTAGTTTTGATCTGCATTTCTCTGATTACTAGTGATTTTAGAACACTTTCTTGTGTATTCACTGGCTTCACGACTTCCTCTGTTGATAAGTTTGTTTAGCTCTCTGGCCCATTTATTGATTGAATGGTTTGTGTCTTATAGAGGTTTTTGAGTTCTTTGTAAATTCTGGATATTAGTACCCTGTTGGAGGAATCACAGGCCATAATTATCACCCATTCTGTAGGTTCTCTCTTGACAGTTTTGACTAATCCTTGGCTGAGCCAAAACTTTTTAATTTAATGGCATTTCCACTCACTGTTTACTTTAATTCCTTCACTTTAGGAGTCTTACTGAGGAAGTCATTGCCAATTCCCAAATGCTGGGGTGTTGGTCCTAGTTTTTCTTCCATTAGTTGTTTGGTAGCTGGTTTAATTCCTAATTCCTTGATCCATTTTGATTTTATTTTTATGTGAGAGAAAAGGATCTAATTTCAACTTCCTGTACATGCCTGTCCAGTTTGTTCAGCACCATTTGTTGAATAGGCTCTCTCTTATTATATTCTGACACCCTTTGTCAAAGATCAGATGTTTAAAGACTTGTGGGTTTGTCTGAGTCTTCTGTTCTATTCCATTGGTCTTCATTCCTGTTGATATAAGTACCATGCTGTTTTTGTTACTATAGCTTTATAGTAGTTTTAGAACTGGTATTGCCAATCCACTTGTTTGGGCCATTCTGGATTTCTTTTGTTCCGAATGAATTTGAGCATTGCTTTTTTTTATATCTGTTAAGAATGACATTGGCATCTTGATAGGTATTGCATTGAATCTCTATAGTGCTTTTGGCAGAATGGCCACTTCAATTATATTAATTCTGCCTAACCAAGAACATGGAACTTCTTTCCGTCTTCTCAGGTCTTCTTCAATTTCTTTCTTCAGTGTTCAATAACTTTTATTCTTTTTGAGAATACTGTTGATTTGACTAATTTCTTCTTCTGCCCTATTATTGTTAGCATATAGGAAAACTATTGATTTATAGGTGTTGATTTTGTAGCCTTACACATTGCAAAATCTGTTTATAAGCTCAAGCAGTTTTCTAGTGGAGTTTTTTGGATCTTCTAGATATAGGCTTGTGTTTTCAGCAAAAAGGCATAGTTTGACTTCCTCTCTTCCTAGTATTATCCCTTTGATTTCCTTTTTTTGCCCAATGTCTCCAGCTAGGGTATTGAGGACTAAATTGAATAAAAGTGATGCATGGACAACCTTGTTTTGTTCCCAAGTTTAGTGGAAATGCTTAGTAGTTCTCCATTTAGTATTATTCTAGCTGAGGGTTTGTCGTATATGGCCCTTACATAGTTAAGTTCCTTTTGATTTCTATTTTCTCTATAGAGTTTTGAGCATAAATGGGTGCTGGATTTTTATCAAAGGTCTTTTCTGCATCAGTTGAGATGATCATATAGTTTTTGTCCTTAATTCTATTTAAATGATGAATCACATTTATTGATTTCCATATATTGAAACACCCTTGTGTCCCTAGAATGAAGCTCACTTGATCGTGATGAATTATCTTCTTGATGTGTTTTTGAATGCAGTTTGCTAGAACATTATTAAGGATTTTTGCATTGATGTTCATCAAGGATATTGGTCTGTAGTTTTCTTTTCTTGATGCATCTTTTTTTGGTTTTGGTATCAGTTATGGTTGCCTTGTAAAAAGTGTTTGGGAGAGTTCCCTCCTTTTCAATTATTTGGAATAGCTTAATAAAGAGAGGAGCTCCTCCTAAGAGGTATTGTAAAAACTCAGCAGGGAATCCATCATGTCCTGGGCTTTTGTTCTTTGGTAGGCTTTTAATTGTTATGGATTTCATTGCCTGTTATTGGGCTGTGTAGGATTTCAAAATCATTCTGTGTCAATTTGGTAATATTGTATGTGTCTACAAATGTGTCCATGTCTTTCAGATTATCTATTTTAGATTAAGTATAGTTTTATAAAATGTTCTTATAATCTATTGGATTTCTGTGGGGGTCAGTGGTGATTTTGTTAATTTGCTTCATTTCCTTCTATCTTTCAGTCAAATTGGCTAGGGGGTCTGTCAATTTTATTTTATTTTTTTTAAACCAGCTCTTCATTTTGTTGATTCTTTTTAAAGTTGCTTGAAGCCTCACTTAGTTGGTGAGGCTAGCTTTGAAGTTGAGATCCTCCTGCTTCACCCTCCCTAGCCACTGGGATTACCAGTGTGCACTAAAATGCTCCACTATCAGTGCTTTTAATGCTGAGTATTTCAATAAAATCCCTTATGATTTTTAAGAGAAATTTTGACATGTTAAATTTTGTTGTTATATTAAAAATTTTGTCTGCTGTACTCAGGATCATTTCAGAAGAGATTATAAAGATTTGTATTTCTAAATGCAGTTTTATGATTCCCTTAAAGAATGTACCTGAACTTCCGGACACTACAGAACATTCTAGAACTGACCTGTCCCGTGATTTAGCAGCACTGCATGAAATCTGTGTGGCTCATTCAGATGAACTGAGAACGCTCAGTAATGAGCGTGGTGCACAGCAGGTAGGTTTTGCCAGCCATTATTAGCCTATTTTATTAGCAGTTAAACAGAATGTCACTGTAAGACTCTTGAGATATAATATAGAGCTAAATTCTCATCAGCATTTTATCAGCTATATTAGATTTTTAAGAATCTGAATCACAATCCAAAAAGATCTTAGCAAATACTAAAGGATCTAGACTAAGATGATGTACTTTTGATACTGACAAATATCAAATCTTGCTCTTAATCCTAAATTTTAACTCTGCTAGAAAATGATGGTGTTCATACACTTTCATGGCATATGTTAAAATGGCAAGTGAGCTGATAAGTCAGTAGTTAAGTGGGTTTTTACTTCAGTTAGTGCACAGCCAAAGTGATTCTCAAATTATGAAATACAGAATTATTAGGGAAGTTTGATCAAAATATGTAATTCAAATTTCATATCCAGAGATTTTGGGATGGCCTTAGAAACTGCATTTCTAATAATGCTGTACAAGGATTTGAATTAAATGCAGGTGTATCATAGCTGATACTTTTAAGAAGTACTAGTTATAGATATTAGTAGACTACTGCTATCTAGATCAACAGATATAGATTAGAATACTGCTCAAAGAAGTCCTTTCAAGTTCTGGTCCTTCTTTGTCTTGGAGAAGAAAACACTGAATTATGTTTTGAATGGCCAAAGTTGAGATAAGGACCACTTTCAGGAAGTTATATGGGGGTCATTTTATCACGCCACACATTACACAAATCTGACTCCTTTTTTTCCCATGGTTTCAGGAGATAGTGAATGTTATTACACTGGATAATCATTTGGCTGGGATTTTACAAAAGAAATAAAAGCAATGAGTTTTGTGGCTGGGTTCTTTTTGACCTAAGATTTTAAAATCCTCAAGGTTTCTTTTTTTCCTTTTCCAAGTTTAGATATTAGTCTCCCTCATTAGAGTTGCACTTTAGACACTTTAGATATTTTTTATTTAACTTTAGTTTTTCTTTTTGGTGTATGTATGTTTTGTTTTAAAGAGAGAGTGGCAGAGAATCAATTTTACTTATTTTTTCATCCGACCTTTGTTTTCTCGACATTTAGTGGTGTTGTGGTGCTGGGGTTTGAACCTGGTCCTCACACATGCAAGGCAAGCACACCAACTGCTGAGCTACCACTCCAGCCCCTTAATTTTAGTTTTTAAATGACAAATCTGTCTTCTTGCAAGATATTCTATCCTAGATACTGTTTTAGCAAGATAGGAGACAACAAAACACAAATGAATCTGCTTAGTAAATGAAAAACTATCTTGGTTACAACCAAAGATACTCGGTCAAAGTCTGAATAATAGGAACTCACAATTTTATGCATGGAGTAGATTAGCTGCTAATATTATTTTATGAGTTCATTTTCTGTGATGTGGCTCTTTTCAAATCCAGATTTCTATCCTGAATTTCGGACCAAGCTTTCATTTATTTACTAATTATTTTCACACTGTTTCCTTCTGTCTAGCATGTACTGAAAAAGCTTCTGGCTATAACAGAACTGCTTCAACAAAAACAAAACCAGTATACAAAAACCAATGATGTCAGGTAGCAGCCTTCACTGGTGATCTGCATGGATTCAGCATGTCCAACATGGTAATTCACATCAGTATAATTGTTTCCTTTGCTCTTGCCAAAAAAATAGCACACCTTTCCACATTCCAGTGATGTGTGAGCTATGCAAACAAAATCCAAGATTCTGCTGGTCAGTAACTGCCAGCCACTTCGTAAGCTATCTGTGCAGGATATTTGCACTTTTTCCACATGGAATCTTTACCAAACTCTGAGCCTTGGTGTACAGATCACCTTTCACAGAAAATGCTAGGACTGTATCTTAAACTTTGAAAATATATTTTCAATATACCAATTGCCAAAGTTTTGCTGTCTCTCGGAAAAAGAACTATGAAATCAACTGAGGAAAAGCATCCTTCACTGACAATTGCGTATAACTGGATTGCAGACTGTTCTTACTGTAATTCCTTCCTGTTTAGGAATATGACCATTTGACTGTTCAATGACTTTATTTGTATTTACAGTTTCCAGAGTTTGCTGTTATAATAGGGACAATCTTTGCTGTATACTTTTTTAAAATACTATGCTATTTCTCTTTCTGGAACTGTTGAAAGAAAATATATAGAATTGATCTATTGCTCATCAGCTTTATTTTTTAAACATACCACTTATTTTGTTGGAATTGTCAAAAACTGTATTTAGATCTCATAATGCGTTTGTTAAATGTTTACAACAGTAAATAGTTTGAACTCAGTAAATATTACTGGTCATTGTACTGATGAATGCACGTTACCCTTTCAACCATTTTAATAACACCAATTTCTTTTATGTAAAAAAAAAAAAAAACTAGAATGCTTTTGTTAATTCCAAGTTGATTGATTTTCTTTTGCGTGTGTGTGTTACCCCTTTCTCCAGAACCTCATCAGCCACTTAACAACTCATCCATCTTTGATCTTCTGACTACTTGTTGTATCTGCTGGATATTTAGTTTGACTGTATAGTTTTATTTGCTTCTGTTTGTGTAATTTTGTGAAATATTCACAAAAGTTAAGTTAAAATAAAACCAAGGGATATTACTTCTGTCTAAATAGATTTAAGCATTCAATTTCATTATTTTCTTTTTCCTTTAGGGGCAGTTCAAACTTTAGCACCAGAGCAAGGCCCAGGGAGAAGATGAAACTTCAGTTAGTATTTTTGCTAAGGAGTTCCATTTATTCATTCCATATATAAATTTTTAGCAACATTTACTTCCTTCCCATTTGGGGACAGGGGAAGGTAAGATATATAAAATATCATTAGTAAACAGTTTTTTAGTGAGACAGGATCCAAGCAAGGTATGAAGACAACCAGTTCATACAATAAAAAAAAATCTTCTAAAAGCCTAGATTGCAAAAGGCAACATTTGAATCTAATCCTTTCGTAAGGATGGGTGAAAATGCTGATTTGTAATCAAGGGTTTATTTTTGTTTGCAGTGCTAGGTACAGAACCTAAGGCTTTGTGCATGCTAAGCAGGCAAGTGACCACTGACCTATATACTCTCACCCCCTAAAGATTTAAATATGGCTACTGAGTACAGTTTTAAGCTAGCTATTAATAGGCAGTTATTTCTATGAAGACAGCTGGCCTCTTATATCTTCAATCATAGTTCACCAATGATACCAAAAAATACAACCTGTACTCCTGTTCCTTAATATCAGTGCATTTCATTTTCTCCTTTGTTGTCTTTTTAATCCTATCACGTCCTTTCCTCTTCTGCATTTCTCCTGTTTTCTGGCTACAGTACCTCAGTTGTAGCTATATGAACATTCTGCCATTCTGTAGTCTGAAATGCTTCTCCCTGTTCTTCCATTTATTAAAAACAAACCTGAAAGACTTGAGACTGATTTCCTTAAGTTGAAATTGGAAACTTGCTACTTACCTTTGTAAGCCCTGTAGTAACTAGATCATCAGTTTTGAAATAAAATCTCTCAAACATTAATCTTTTTAAATGGGTCTGGGTAGGAAATTGTCAGAGATAAATATGGACCTTACTCTAATGCCAAGGTTTATTGATCTGAAAGGAAAGAAGAGATAAATTGTGAACACTCTGCAATTCTGTTTATACCTGTATGATACAATTTAACCTGGACTGTATTGGAGGACTATAAGCTTCGGCTTCTTCTACTGTTTTTGTGAAGCTGTTTCATCAATTTTATTCCATTCATTCCAGAATAAGAACAAAAAAAGAACCCCAAAAGCTCAAGTCTTTAAAATACAAAGAATTATTAGAGATAAACACGCATTTAGTAAATATTGCTGTCACATTCCAAGACAAAAGTAAACTGCTACCTACCTTCATGGAAAGTTCAGCCTGGGATGCACTGAGTCTGAAGACGTTATAGTTGTACAATTAAATTAGATTCAGGACAACCAAGTATTAGCATATTTGGCACTGCTTAATTCTATGAGAAGTAAGTTTTATTTTCCCTATTTTCAATTTGGGAAATTGTTGCCATATTCTGTATTTTTGAATCACATTTCTTAAACATGTTTAATCTTCAAAATTCCTAACAACTGGGCTGGAGTGGTTTCCTCAGTGGTTAGAGCACTTGCCTGGCATGCGCGAGGACCCAAGTTTGAAACTTAGCACCATGTACACAACTGGGTGTTGGAGAAACCAGAACCAGATGAAACGAAAAATAAATAAAAACTGATTCTCACTCTCTCCAAAAAAAAAAAAAAAAAAAAAAAAAGTCCTAATAACTATAACACCTATTTGTATGGATTCACTTGTAAGTGATGTAGTTATTTAATTATAAAACTGAATATACAATTTGTTATTTATTACCTACTTAACTATGTCTATTTAAAATTCTTATCTAGGTGGCTTTTCAATAACACATACTTGATTTTTTAAAAATATATTTGGAAATGTTTCCTGATAACAGGTCAAAAAATTTCATTCCCCAGGATGACTACCTTTCATTACCAAGTAACAGTTGTAGTATGTTGTACAGTTTAATAATTGTTTGATAAGTGTACCAGGCTAGCATTTGAAAAGCCATTTATAAAAGTTTCCAGAGAGCAAAACACATTATTCCTTAGCACTTTTAAAGGTGACTACTGGTTTTGGTTTTTGTAAGACCTTTTTTCAAAAAGCATAGGTTTGCTTATCACAATATAAATAAATATAATACTATTTTAATTTGATTACCATAGGAAGACTGATTTTAGTCATAGTGGGACATGATTATTCAAACTAGGTTCCTTCCATTGCTGGCTTTTTTGAAGACATTTTATTTTACACAAAACTGCCTTACAAAAGGAAAACAAGTAACAAAAAGGTTTAGTATATTTTCATTTTTTCACATTACACTTTTAAGTGCCAGATATGCTTTCTACTTCTGCTAATTAGTTAGCACTGACATACTGACTTCAAATGGTTAGAGAGAATCTACCAGGTCATCATCAGTCCATTCTTCCTAAGAAGAAGAAGAAGAAGAAAAACCTGGTCAGGATAACATGTTGAAGCATAATCAGTGTCTTTTGCCCCCTTTCCTCCCCTTATGAAAATATTCTCCTTTTACCTATTCCTATAGAAGATAGTTGAACCACGAAAGTTTATAGTAATACTGGTATGATCTCACCAGACCATTCTAATCAAGAGTAAAGATTGTGACCTTCTGCCTCTGATTTTTTATTTTATCTCTGAAAAGAGGCAAGGAAGAATCCTTAGAGAAATAAAGCAAAAACAGCATATATTTGTATCCCTGCTGCCTTCTGTGAATGTAAGAATTCTTCATCAAATAATTTACAGGGCTTCAAAATAGGCTAAGAAAAGTAAGAAAAAGCCCTTATGTAATGGACAATGTGCATAAGGAAGTACACAATAAATGAAGATAGGGAAAAGCCAAACCCCTATCATACTCTGGAACAGTAAATCTTTTAACTCTGTGTCATACCAGAACCTATAACAAAGATGAGTTAAAGTTCACTTTTGGAGTAAACATACCTCCTCATGTTTGGATTTCTTTGATACATAATCATCATCTTCATAGCCTTTCCTCTTCTTCCTGTAATTAAGCAACTATTAATAAGCAATCTGTTACTGGGAACTGAAACTAAAAAATATCTGGTAATAAACTAACAAGGGTAAATTGAAATTATATGTATTTACTGAAGAAGAGGGCTTCTATAAGTGGAAGAGATAAGGAGTTATGACTGTGAAGACAATACTTGTTAAAATAATGTTTAAATTGAATGCCATTCTAATTAGATTTTTTTTCTTGAAACATGTCACTTTAGTGCTGACCAAGGAAAGATCATGGGAAAAACAGCAAAGAGAATCTGAAAAAGAACAATATTGCCTTGGTTATCATAAAAGGAAACTAAAAAGTAAAGGCAATTAAAAACATGTGAAGCAGACAGGCAAGAAATTACTATATAGGAGTTTAATCTGTCATAAAAAGAATATTTCATTACCTAAGATGAACATGAAATAATCAAACAGTCTGGAAGAAAAATTAATATTTGGAAAAAATTTACCAAATTCATAAGCAATTCTAAGAGGTTTTAACAGCTAACAAAAAAGCAAAATAAATATTAAAGGAACTCACCAGTATAAAGCAAAAGACATTATACATAAAAAAGTGAAAAGAAACAGTAGAATAATTAAATCACATATAAAAAGAGAATTATGAAGCATTAAAAAAAAACCCAGAAAACTGGGCAAGGGTCATAACATGCAAGAAATATATATGACTGTATCAGGGAAATGCAAATTAGAATACCAATATGATACTTTTTTCATCCAGACTGGGAAAAGTTAAAGATTTAATAATATTAAAGTGTTGTGCAGTATGTATGGAGACTTTCACACAAAGGGAAAACAAAAATACTTCATACATACACATACACAGAAAAAAGGCTGACAAAGGTAAATACCAACTGGTAAGTTACTTCTGAGATCCTGATTGAGATTTGGGTGTTGGTCAAAGGGAACTTTGGTTTTACCTGTCTTGATCGATTTACTGACAGTAGAGTTCTTGATAATGAAAAATAAATAAATAAAATAATTTTAAAGATCAAAGAAAAATTATTTTGTCCTAAAGTAGTACTATTTGCAGTATAGTACTTGAACTATTTCTAGTTTACAGTGAGATAAGTAGTACAGAAATTGTGTATTTAGAAAATTTCATATCAATTTAACACAATGGTTTTTGACTGTTCATAATAAAATCAGAACTTACATTTCTGTATGTCTCATTTTTCACTATGTTTTATTTAAGTGTGTCTAATGAATTTTTTAAAAAATACAGTTTGAGAAGCAGTCCTCAGGTACTCATGTAGAATCTGATTGTCAGAGTGCAAAGCTAATAGTAACCTGGAGTAAAATTAAAACTGGCAATTAGGAATTCTGGAATAGTTGCTTAGCTAGAACAACAGTTCAACATTCTAATGTAGTGGTTGACAAATTTTCTTTAAAGGGTCAAAGAGTAAATGTTTTTTCACAACCACTTAATTTTCCTGCTATAACATGAAAACAGCTACAATAATATGTAAACCAGTAGGTATTCTATGTTCCAATAAAACTGCATTTATAAAGAAAACAGGTGGGGGCCAGATTTCGATGATGAGCACCTGCTGGTTTAAGTCCATTTCAGAATCAATTTGAGAACACAATGAATGCACAATACTTTCATGTCTTTACTTCTCTATAACTTTCTAACACTTTCCTTACTTATACTGAAATCTAAGAGTGAAATTTACTAATTTCAAGGTCTATGCTAAGCCATGCTTTGAAGTCATAGCTATGATTATAATAAAATAGTCCTTTAATTTGCATACTTCATCACTCCTGGATATGCCCCTACTATACCTGTACACTTAAAAAACTGAGTCATACGTACCTGTCCTGAAGGTCTTGAAATGCTATTCTGGATTTTCACACACATCTATTAGCATATATTCACCAGAGGGATCAAAATATTTCAAATGTATCTTAACTCTTAGGATGCCCTGCTAACTCCCAATAAATTTTAATAAATAAGGTAGAAGAATTTTCTATCAGAATGCAGTCCACAGAAGATACAAGAATTTGAGTATCACCATTCCTATCATCTAGAGTTTAACTGAATCCTTTTACAAAGCATATAATACGAATTTTATGGTGAGTCTACATTAGCCTACAAATGATGAGACATTAAGGATATTCCCATGGCTGCCAACTAAAGATCTAACAGCACATTTTCCTGTTGGTTCTGTCTTTAAAGTTTGTAACAGAAAGGAACTAAATTCTTCTATTTTAGCTAACAAAAATAAGTCTGGAACCATATACTTGTTCCTCTACCGTGATGAGACCAAAGATTAAAATGGCAGGAAGGGATTCAAGAGTTCCCTAGAAAGACTGACTGACCACTTACATCCCACAAGGAGGAAGAGAACAGGAAATGACCTGCAAGCCAAAGAACACATTAGTGATAGCAGGATCAGAATTTTACAATAAAAGCCAAACTAATTATTGTTTAATTCTATTAGAAATGTATACACTCAGCTAAAAAAACAAAATTGACAAATTCCCCAGATGAACAAACTTTTATCAATGAAATTATTTATTCTTAAGGCCAGCTAGACTAGATTAGTTATATGTATACCTGAATAACTGGCACGTCTACTTACGTAATTACATTAAGTGCAAGCTCTGCAGAATGACATCTCTCCAACTTCTGTTTAAGAATGGCAACTTCTTCAGATCTGGGTGGTTCATACTTTTTTACTAAGTTTCTCATACCTATATGGAGATAAAAAAGGATTTACACTAAATTATAAAAAGCGTTGTTCTGTAGTAAAGGGAGCTGAATAATCATTCCCCATCTTGTTACAGCAAACTACAACAAACGCTCAAGATGACATGACTATTCTTATCAGGACTAGTGTTATTCTGGATCAAAATCCAAGAAGCAGCACACTTTTAAGTTCCAGTAATTTATGCCTGTCTGCTCTTTATCCCATCCATGTACTATACACAGAGAAGCATGCTATATAATTTACTCTATTTAAATTTTTTGCAAATACTGCCACGTTTACTTTTTCCTTAGTTTTTAGCTTTTTGTTTTAAAAATCTCTACATGAATGAGTGAACAAACTTTGCTTTCTACCACTAACCATATTCTTAATGTTCTAGCCTACCGATGGTAGCCTAGAAGTCTAATTCCTGTTTAGGAAGGAAATTGTTACTATATAACATGTAATAGAAGGGACATTTTAGTATAGTAAAAAACATGTCAAGTTGGCTGTGGTGCATGCCTACAATTCCAGCACTCAAGAGGCTGAAGCTGGAGAATCTTTAAATTCAAGGCCAACCTGGGCAATTTAGCAATACCCTGTCTTGAGGGAAAAATTTTTTGGGGAATCAGGATGTAACTTAATGGTTCAATGGTAAAGCACACCTGGGTTCAATCCCCAGTGACTGCCCCCTGTAAAAAGTCATATCTTCCTTTTAGTTAAAAGGAAACTACTGTATCAGTAAACTTTATAACTGCTAAAAAAAAAAATCCTCTATATGATCTTGTTATTCAACCAAAGAATGTAAATCTCAAGATTAGAGGAATAGAACATCTAGGGCTTATTATTAGCCACATATGTGTTCTAAATGGGTAACTATACAAAGCAATGTTTTCAACTGAATTAGGACTTGTAACTCAACATGTTATTTGTGTTAAAAAACCAATATCTTCACTTTTTTCAAATTCACTATGTTATTAACTATTCTTATTCCTATCAAAATAAGTGGAACAAAATAAAGGTACCATGAAATCAGCAATAAAACTTTAAAAGAGTACAGTGGGTTATCTTTAAGTAGCCCTTGTACTTCTATGATCCTGTTATTTGGCCAAATAACAATAGCTTTGAAAGTGAACCCTCTGGTGGTAAAAATAAAGACCTACAGTTTATGATTCACCTCAAATCCATCATTCTCCAAGATCACTTCAGAGAATCAAGAAGTGAAAACTACATGCCTCGAAGCATCGTAACGTTAAAAAAAAAAAAAAGAAATTAAAAATGTACATGTTTACTATTACCCAAAATCAAGATCTAAAATTTTATATTTTATTGGTTTAGCCAACATTTAGTTGAAAACAAACTTAATTACATACAAATAATAGTCACAGAAAAATCTGACTTTTAACCTTAAAGAGTAGTCCAGTAGCCATGAGCAATCAGTGTATCATGGGCAAGAACTAAGAATGAAGAGGACTAGGGCTGGAGTGGTGGCTCGGCAGTTATGGCGCTTGCCTGACAAGCGCAAGTACACAAGTTCAAACCCCAGACTACATACACAACGAAGTCTTGGAGCAATGAAAGCCACATGAAAAACTAAATAAAAATTGTTTCTCTCAATGACCCTCTCTTAAAAAAAAAAAAAAGAATGAAGAGGACTAGAGAACTGGCTACTACAGCCTATCAGTTTGGCAGAGATTCTATTAAGTCTTTAAAACTGGGTTTCTCAACACCAGCCCTAATAAAAAGAGCATACTAGGTTCCTGAGGCTGCTATTAAAATTAACACAAACCTGGTGTTTTAAAACAACCAAAATGTATTTCTCTCAAAGTTTTGTAGCCCAGGAGCCTGAAATCAGTTCCACTGGGCCAAAATCAAAGTGTGGACAGGGCCACTGTCTCTTTGGAGGGTTCAGTGAAGAATCCATTCCTCACCTGTTCCAGCTTCTGGTGGCTGCCAAAATCCTTTGGTTTGTGGCCATGGCCACGTCCCTACAATTTTCAAGACCAACATCTTTAAATCTCTCTCTGACACCTTAACATTGCTACCTATGGATGTGTCAAAATTTCCCTCTACCTTTCATAAGGTTAGTAATCTCCTCTATAATCCCAGTCAGCGCCACCATCTTAAAATCCTTATGTTATCACCAAATATCCCCAATCTCACTTTTTTCCTTTTTGCCATATAAGGTAATATTGACAGGCTCCAGAGAATGGGGCATGGACTTCTCTTGGGAAGCCATTTTCAGCTTTCTACAGTGGCACTCCTGTGCACTGTAGGATGTTCAGTTGCATTCTTACCTCCACCTACTAGATGCATCACTATCTTCTAAGTTGGGACAGTTAAAAATGTCTCCAGAAATTGCAAAAATCATCCCTGGTTGAGAACTATGGTCTTTATTATTATCAGCTATGACACATAGTAGCTAGTTAAAACTGATCTACGTACAAAATAGACTAGCCAAATTTAAACATTATCCTTAAGCTAGTTCCCTTATTTTTAATGCCTCTCATACATCTGCATATACTTTTGAAAGGGTCTTGCTTTGATTCACAAATCTGAATCTGATTTTCACTTTCCTGATACCTGTTTGAAGACTACTTCCTTCCATATATCTTTTTTTTTTAATTTGTTTGTTTGTTTGTTTGTTTTTGGGGGGGTAGCAGGGATTCGACCCAGGGGCACTTAAACACTGAGCCTTGTCCCCTGCCCTTCTTTATTTTGAGACAGGGTCTCGCTAAGTTGCTTAGGACTTCACTAAATTGCTGAGGCTTTAAACTTGAAATCTTCCTGCCTCAGTAGCCCAAGTTGCTGGGATTATGGGCATACACCACTACATGTGGCTCCATGTACCTTTTATCTGTTCTCCACCAATGTATTTTTACTGCTTCTGTGATAAAATAATCCAATAAAAGTAAATTTAAACAAAAATCTGTTATCTTAAGTTAAATACCAAGATATTTATTCAGAAAACAGCTCTGTAATAGAAAATTTTGTAAAGTGGTGTTTTACTTACTTTTCATTATATCTAGTAACTGTGACAAGCAAGTTCTATTTTCTCTCAGCATTAGACTCTCTGATAAATAACTGGTAAAGAAAGGAAAACATTTTTAATCTATTGAAAATATTTCATCATCAAATGCAATTTTAAAATTAACTTATTTTTTAAAAAGATAACATAACACTCAGAACTCCACAAAGCATAATTTATGACTATTATTGTCTTAAGGATTTACTACAGTTCATATTAGCTTAAAAGATTTTCACTGTTCAAATTAAATTTTATAATGCCTAAGCTTTCTGATGGAAAATAGTATGAAAACAACTGCAGTGATATCAAATATTTATAATTTTTATAGTAAGTATATGATTTCTGTAAGTCTAACTTCATTTGATGGTAAGGACTCATAGTTACAGGGATGGATAAAATCATGACCTTGTAGTTGCCTAAGTCATAAAGCTTGAAGGTAGTAGACCTGGAATCTGGCATTAAGAAGCATTCTCTCCTTTGAACATCAAAGATCATATCACCTGTTGTTGCACTTCTTAGGAAAAACAGACATTCCAAACAATGAGACTATCATTTCATGCTTTATAAATCTATTACATCTTATTTGCATGAAGTCCAAATCAAAGGTGTTAATACTTTTTCATCAATGTGATATAAAGCCTAATCAGAACCACTACAGTAGTATATAAATACAATTTAATTTCCACTTAAGTCTGAAGTTTAATATAGCCAAAATCAGTGTACAGCTGATAAAAGGCTAAGCGAACAGATTCTCAAAAGTATTTTCAAAGTCTTTCAAACATAGATACAAAATAGTACTAAATTTTCTCTTGGGGAAAAATAGTTTATTACAAAAATGCTTTAAGAACTGTGAGCAGTGGCTCAGCTGTAGAGCATTTAACTTGGCATGTCCAAGGATCCTGGTTCAAACCCCAGCACAACATAAACAATTATGTGTCAGAGAAACAAGGGCCCAATGAAAAAATAAATAAAATTGATTGTCTCTTTCTCTGTCTCTTATTGTCTCCTTCAAAAACAAAAACACACAAAAAAAAGAAGCAACAATAAAAAACAAACAGAACTGCTGTATCTTAAACTGTCCATAGTCTTTAAACAAGGTTTTATGCCATTTTTTAAGTGTGATGTTATATCTTCATTGTCTATCATGGGAACTAATTTTGAATATGGGAATCAAATAACTTCCTTGATAACTAATGCATTTCTAGTTATAAGTAATTCAAAATAACTAGAATAGTCATTTTCCTTTCCTTTCTTCCTAAAACTTCTCATACTTTTTGCCATCTTCTTTGTTATTCCTCTTCCACTTAAAATTTCTTATGCATAAGAGTGATATACTTGGTTCTGAGAGTTAGCTGGCTAGATTCTTTACCTCGATGAAAATAGTTTTTAAACTCAATCTCAATTCCAAATTAGAATTTTAATATTTAATTTGCTAAAATCCACAGGCAAATAAGAATACCAAACAAGTCAAACTAACAGACTGAAATAAAAGCTCTCTATGCACCAGAAAGAGAACCCAAAAATAATGAGTGGTACTATGAGGCACTGTCCTGAATATTAATGATAGCACAAGAGCTTCCCTGTTTAGCAATAAACGTAAATGCAATTTCCACATATCCCAAAAGTTTGCCTGTAAATCACTTTTTAAGTTAATAATGAATGGAAAGCTTTTCCCTAATGGGGAAAAAATGTCTACAGTCCCAGGGAATGCCATAAAAGCCTACTTAATCTACAATGAGTGAGGGTACCATAATTTCAGTTTTTGTCTATTTGGAATTTAAGCTAAGATGAAATAAACTCTAATCTGGACCTTAGAATGCTTCATTCCATTGTAACTAAAAAAACTGACCATATAACTCCCACATCACTAAAATCTCACTACAGGAAATTTGCAATATACACTGTATAAGATGTGTCATTAGATTAAATGAAACTTGGCTAACTAAATTCTGGGGGCAAGGGGAAAGGTTTTTCCCTTATAATATCCAAGTTCCACACCTAAGCTCCAACAATACGTATGATGGGCTGGATCGGTGGCTCAGCAGTTTCGGCACTTCCCTGGACGTGGGTTTGAACCCAAGTACCACATACACAATGAAGTGTCTGAGCAACGAAAACCAGATGAAAAACTAAATAAAACTGATTCTCCCTTTCTCTCTCACTGTCCCTCTCTCTTTTTAAAAAAGTAATAATAATACACATGGCTATCTTACCTAAATAGGGCAGGGATTTATATATCGTTTATTTTTATACCCCTAGAATGTAGTACAGTTCATAGTAGTACATTGAAGGCACTCAATAAATGTTGGCTTAGTAAAGGAAATATAAATCATTTTGGGATTAAATGTACATATTTATATACAATTGGTGAGTTTTCTTTGTAGAGAAGAACCAAACCATAAATAAAACAAACACAACCCCACATCCCTTATTTTGAATGCAGATGTATTTTAAAAATTTGTTATTCATATGTTAGAAAAGTAACCTGGTATATATACTGATATATGAAATACCCAGAGATGTCTGAGGCAAAATTCTTCATTACGCAAGGAAACATAAATACTCCTATTAAGTGTAATAATAACAGAATCATATCTGTACATGTTTGCTGCCACCTTATCAATGGCTTTTGAAATTATAGGTAGGAGATAATAAATATACAGTAGTTAAAGTTTAAGAAAGTGTTATCTTTCTTCCCTAGCTACTTCTAGGAATGAAACCAAAAGAATTTCAAAGATAAATAAATAAAATACAGAAAGTAAAAAAAAAATAGTCTAATCTGGTAAGCACCTTGAATATAGTAACAAGTCTCATATCATTTTTCCTCCCCCCCAATTAAATAATATTAGAACCAGAGTACCATTACATTCATATAGGTTTAACCCATAATAATCTGTACGCAACAAACTGTTGAGAATCAAGTGAATTTAACTCATGTAAAGTGCTTACAGAGCTAGGGTCTCAATGTATTTAATTTATGTTAGCTATTACTATTTATGGTTCAATTACAATCTATTTGGACATCAACATAAGTATTATTCTTTCCACAAATCTTTACTGAATTGTGTTTCATGTATGCTCTATAGCAGAGCAATAATGATGAAAACAAAGCAGACATACTTGCTGTACACAAGTTGCTTACCAGTTTATAAACTTGTAAATTTGCCACGTACTGATAGCTACATTAATCTTTCTGGGATAATCCTGCTTTAATTTTACTTTAGTCATAAATGTATTTCCTTAGCTCAACAATACTTTGCTTTATTTTTAAAGACTTCCTTAAAAGGCAATTGATCTCATTTCTTCCCTCACCAACCTTCAGAGTGGCTACAAGGGATACATAAGAATATAGTCTCAAATGAAGCTTACTTAATAACTCAAACTCCATTAAGAATTACATCAAGTGACTGCATCTGACATAAGGTAAAACACAAATTAATACCTTTCCATAGCAATTCCAGCCCTGGAGGCACTAGACAATATGGCAGTCAGGGCAATTTGCGAAGGTGTGTATAAAAGATACGCATCAGTCAATGCAATTCTATTAAGAAAGTCATCAGCTGTTTTCCTCAAAATCTCAGGATTCTCCAACATGGGATAGCGGGTCTATAAAGAAAATTTGTGAATATCACCACTTCTGAGCGTCTAATAAAGTATTTACAGTTCAAAAACATTTATATTAACCAGAAAGTGTTTAATCCAGAATGCTTTTATAAAAAAGAACTCCTTTCCTATATACCTTAAACAAGAAATGATCTTTCAGTATGATTGTTTTGTATGTACTATTAGAATGTAGCACAATTGAAATCATTAAATTTTGAATGTTTAATGTGTCTTCTCTGATATTATCCTTTTAACCTAGTAATTTTCAAATTTTTATGAACACAATCTCAGTAAAAAATATATCCTTTAAAATAACATCAAAAGGGGTTGGAGCGGTGGCTCCGCGGTTACGGTGCTTGCCTGGCATGTGCAAGTACACAGGTTCAAACCCCAGCACCAAATACACAACTAAGTGTCAGATCAACGAAAGCCATGTGAAAAACTCAATAAAAATTGATTCTCTGTCTCTCTCTCTCACTGTCCTTCTCTCTCTTTAAAAAAAAAAAATAACATCAAAAGTTCCCAGCACTGTAGCACTTGATGCTATTCTCAATTTATGTTAATCCTGCTCTTTGTCCTGTTCTCCATGTATGCAGAAAGCAAGAAGAACAGTGAGGCTCTTAGAGATTCTACTAGATTTAAAGTAGACCCAAGAAGTGCATATTCTCAGTTGGACTTCCCAAACAAGCCAAGTGATTGAGAAATAAGGCCATATTTAGGAGTCATGCTATCTCATTCTGATAGGAAATTTCTTCTAAAATTTACTGTGGGGAAGATGTAAATGGAAATGGTTCTTGAACCTACTAGACTTCTCCAAAACCCTACAGAATTACTTTTAGAATATGCGCAAGATACGCTGAAGTCCTCAGATTTCCTGACAGTTCTTATGACCTTAAAGATGAACAATAAGTCCTAAGCCCTTTTGTTTATAATAGATAGTCATAATGAAGACCTCAAGCAGTATAAAAACTTGTCTAAACCCAGGAAAAAAATATCCAGAGCTAAGTATGTAATCCACATAGGTCTGTCATTATTCCAAGAAGCTTAACCTTGATATATGTTTCACTGATTCCACTCTGTGCATTAATGTCCTTTTCCCCCAGTACACTGGCTTAATAACTTCAAAGCAGTTCTCCCTCAGAATCTTTGGTCACACATCCCTGTACTTGCTTCTAATCACCAGTGTTCTCTACTCATCACTTCTCTCCCGAATTCCTTGCTCCGATAGGTTGCCAACACATTTCTTACTAAACTTCAACCACATTTAATTCCAACCAACTTTTTGTTTTGCAGTTATACCCAGAATTCTGGGTAGTGCCAGAGAAAAACATATAGCTTGAGGTCTGATAATGTTACTATAAATTCACCTTTAATGATGCCAACAAATCTCTTAACACTACTCAGCAATAATATTTTCATATGATAAATATTTCCACCTATCTCAATGTCTTTGTTTATTCTCAGAAACTCCATCATTCTCAGAAAATTATCTTTGCCCTTAATAAAGAAAGGCACTATTTACTGCCACCACCAAATCCCCAGGCCTAACAATATCCTCATCCGTATTTTCCTCTTTCCTTTGGTTAAAAGGAAGAGCTATTATTTCCTCTAAGGCAAATTCTACCTTGCATCCCATGCCAACCCCTTCTATCTTACTCCAAAAAGAAACCTGAGCTATCTATTTTTCATTTTTCCTTTAATCTTTCCCTCACTACTAGCTTCCTGGATCAGCATTTAAATATTTAGCACTCTCTTCCACAAAACAAAAATCTTTTTCATCTGTTTCTACCAGTTATCCCATTTTCTAAATCATCTCATCTTTTTTCCATTTCAAAGAGCATCTGTTTATTTCGAGTTACATGAACAGTTACTTGCCACATAACAACTCCATCAGTGACAGACTATGTATACAATGATGGTCTCAGAAGATTATTATGGGGCTGAAAAATTCCTATTATTTAAAGATTTAGAGCCATCATAAAAGTCATAGCACAATGTATGACTAACATGTTTGTAGTGATGTTGGTATAAACAAACCTACTGTTTCTCATATTGTTCATAGTAAAATGTAAGAAGAGAGAAATTTAGGATGATTAAAGATTATAAAATTTTGGATTATTTAAAAAGAACAATAGGAAAGCAGTACATTCATTAGTTCACTTCGTATCAGTAAGTTACCTTTATATCAATGAGGAAGCCCTCAAATGGTCTATAAGGATTATGGACAATAAGATGGAAATTAAGCTGCTGTATAAGGAGTAGCTCATATTCCAAAATCTGTTCCAGTGCCTTCTCTTGTCCAAGAGGACTCTCCCGAAGGTTTCCAACAAATTGAGGGCTAGACACGTTGAATTCATCTACTTTACAAGCCAAAAATACACAAGTAAGCCTAGAGGGAAAAAAATAAGGGAGAGTGAAGGCACAGGTATATACTTTGAGAAATAGTTAAATGTTTTATTTCTAGAAGTACTTTCTAAAATTGTCTAATATTCACAAGTCACTATGTTAGACGTTGCAAAAAATCAGGGAGGAAAAGGTAATTTCTCTTGAACTTCTATTGATTAGGAGAAATACAACAAACTATAAAATTAAGTTATCTAATATTGCATGGCATTCAACCATCATTGACTCAATGGTAGTTTCATATAGTTGAACCTAAAATCTGGAAAAACAAAATAACTGAGAAATCCTAGTAGTTTGTTTTATGAAATGTAGATGAAGAGAGTTAAAAACAGAACAGTATACATGTATGTGCCATATGACTATGGGAAAAAAGTTAAGTTAAAAGAAGATTTCTGAAGGCCATCAGTGGAAATCTTTGAAGTCATCAGAGTAGGGGATGATGAACTCATGGACAAACTTATGAAATTTACCTGATTAGTACATGAAGTTTAGGAGTGAGAAACTAGTAAGAAAGCTATTGCAGAGTGTTTTGGAAATCAGAAATAAGAACAAGGACCTGAGCTTGACAGGTGGAAATGTACATGAAAAGAAAGAAAATAAGTAGGCACAATATGCTTGACAGAAAAGAGTTTCACACTATTTTTATATTTATCTTCATTGATAAGCATAATGCTTAGCAAACCAGAAACAAAGCATACTTCTGTTTAATGAAATGAAAATGAAGCCACAGATCTGATCTGTAGATTGAATGGGTAAGGACAGCAAGGAATCATCACAAAAGATTCTCAGTCTGAGCAATTTGGAGAACAAAGGTGTCACTAAAAGAAAGCAGATTAGAGAAATAGCTAGTTTGAGAAAAATAATGTGAATTTTGGACAAGTTCAGATACCATTAGTATTATATGAGATAAAGGTAAATAAGGATCTTAAATTCTGAATAGAAAAGAAGAATGCAAATCTTAATTGCCCTTAATTAGGAATTTTCTCCTGTCCCTCTGTTTCTATCCCTTTCATTCACATACACTCACACACAAATGTTCACACAGTATAAAGGTCTTTAATGAAAATAAATCAAACAAACTTATACTTACATTATTATCCGTGGGTGATATTCCATCACAGAGTTATTAAGATAAAAACGCTTGAAATACATACACGCTGTACCCTAAGGTTAAATAAATATATGTTGTCAGGATCTATTTACATGACAGATGTTAAATTTTGTGAAAAAGAAACAAGTTTCACTGAAAATGCTATCCATAGAAATACTTGCTAATTTTCCTTTAATCAAAATACACTGTGATGGAAGTACTATGAAAATTCCAAAGTCTGAAGATCCTTTTCCACCCAGTGGCTATCTGTCCTGAAGACTCTAGGTGATCCTTGTAGTCACTGGATCTTAAAATGTGCATTTATTTTAGAAATAAGAGTACCAAAAATGTCTAGATTCAGAAAAATTCATGGAGAATAATACAAATGGTCCCAGATTAACCAACCAATGTTGGAAAAATACTGACATGGAAAAACAGTTGAGGCAATAAACCTGCCCTCTGAATCTACTAATGCAATAAGACATAATACAGCATATCTTTGATATAACTGTGACCACTATTGCCAAACTGAACTACAGAAGTAGCATCTACTATTTACTGACTGTTTCCCACTCAGTGCCAAGCACAAACCTATTGTTCTATTTTAATCCTTACAGTAGCTTGGTGAAGTATTACTATGTTCATAGAAAAGGAAACTATTTGTCAACCAGGCTTAGTGACATATTCAGACAATTAATAAAGAACAGGGCTGAATTCAACTAAGACCTGCCTGTATTTTTGACCAATATGTTATTTGGCTAGAACTAATGAAATAACCATTTAATCTATTTTATGACAGAAAAAGAGAGTATTTCATTTTAAATATTTAAGAAACTTTGTCATCTTACATTAAAAAAAATTCTTCATCATCCAAAAATCACTTAAACCTACTACTACTTCATTTTATATTTCCTTCAACAGAAAAGAGCCAAATTTCAACACAGTAATGAACTGTTCTAAAATTCTTTATGCATCTTTCAATGCCTCAGATAAAGGTCTGTAAATTAAGAAATATCATAAATGTTTTGGACTTAATATTTTTAATATACTTCAATTCTTTTCAACTATAAAAAATGGTAATACTGAAAGAGATTCTCTATTGGGTTATTTGCTCAACGTGACTTTAAAACTTTTTATTGACTTTCGTATTTGAGCTTCACAACAAACCTGTGAGACAATCAGCAAGGTGAAAACATTTTACATACTCTTCCACTGGCTTTTTTCTTTATAGTTCACCTTTTTAATTTCAACTGCCTATTTGTCCTCACGATTGCCTGCCCCATCAAAAACAAACAGGGATCTAAGAACCATATCTATGAAACAACCAGAAGACAATTTTTGAAGTAAAAAATAAATCCCTATTTTTTATCAAGGCTTCAAAGAATCATAGGGCATGAGTTTCAGTTGGGACATGATTATCACCGATTAATTAATGCATTATTCCAATCATATACTATATTGAGTATGATACAGTTGAAAAGTACTAATCTACGTTCTGGTCCCAATCCTACTGTTCACTAGTTGAAAACTTGGGAGAGAAAATTAATTTCTCTTTTTCTTTCCCTATAAAATGAGATTGCTACAATTACAAAGCCCTCTAAATTCTTTTGACTATGAAATAAGATTTTGAAATACTGTTGTTAAAATATGATAACAGAAATTTATGATTCAAGCGCTTTACTGGAAAAACTAAACGAACATAAATAAGATGACATTTTTAAGAGCAGACTGGATAGGAAATTTGGTCGGAAATTTAAAAAAGGTCAGATCTCATAAGCCAGTTGAAGGACATTATACTTTATCACCAGCACAACTTACCACAACAGACCGTGGCATTACTGGCTTAAATACTGAACAGAATTCCAATAACCTTTTCTCATAGTATTTGCAGAGTGTCATTTCTTCTTGAGGTTGAAGAAAGACTGGATCATTAGGAAGAACCTTTAGAGCAAAAATTACAATGTATATTCAGTGAATTAATTGTAAAACTGTCTTCTGTCCAGATTAAATTGGGTTTATAACTTTAACAAAGGAAAATAAGCCACACATCATTTTCTCTTTATACATCTGCCAAGCACTGCATAAAATAACTTTCTAAAAATACCACATTAACTAAAACTATACCATCATTTCCCATTTCTCAGAATGTCAGCAAGACATTCGCCTCATTAATATATAAACAATCACGATACTGCATATGCTTGCAAGTTTGACGTCATTAGTTGTAAATTCTAAAGAAATACGCATTTTCAATGGATGGGAAGTTTTCAACATCCCTTTCTCAATCACCGTGTCGCATAAATTCAGGCAAGACAGCAAATATCTCAATAAAGTTCTATTATTTTAAGCTACCCAGTTCCTGATTTTTTGAAAAGCCAAACCTAACAAGCTAATACAGGTACTAAAATATGAAATCGTTATGAGTTAAGTGTAAAAGTAGCTCAGTAGCAACAGGCTTGGCAACATCGAACACTTGCTGGAGTGAAGCAAGTGCTAGAATGGGTGGTGGAGCTAGTAAGAAAGATTGGAATACATTGAGAGCTGTACAGGGACTTGGCTAGGAAGCCACAGCTCATCTTCAGTCAAAAGGTTTGTGTGACGACCTCCAGTTTCCCTCCCTCAGGAAGTCCATTCACCTCCAGGTTGCCAGAGGGCTCTTTTTAGATCTGATATGATTAACCTCTCATTTACAATCTTTCAAAAGTTCCCCATGGTTTCCGTGTAAATTTCGAATTCCTTACTTTCGCTTACAAATTCCTTGCCACTGCTGCACAGGTACCCAGTTTCAGCCATAAAGGACCAAGAGCATTCCATGCACCTGCCCTGAAGCTTCTGGCTTCACGCTGCACCCGCGGGTGATTGCCTGGCATGTTCTTTCCCCATCTTCTTTGCACCAACTAGTGGGGAAAGCTTTTCCTTACAACCCTAACTGACAAGCGACCGGCTCCTGCGCCGCACTACCTCAGCATCTAGTCTTTTCGCCATTTTACACAGACGTTATTTATCAGTCTGCCACACTACCATGGGGACTACGTTGCTAGTCTCCGTACCACAGAACCTGGCAAGGTGCTCGCCTATTCTTGAGCGAACTTCACTCCACACCGCGGGAGGCAGAAGCGGGAGGACGCGGGGCTTTGGTGGGGAGCCTAAGAGCTCCCGCAGGTGCTCAAAGTTCAGAGGCCGGGGCAGGGCAGGTGGCCGCCTGAGACCTCACCTTCCCGTTCGCCACCGCTTTGCACTTGAATTTGCGATTGGCGTCGGCCCGCAGACGCGCCAGCTGTTCCTCACTGGCGAAAGTCCAGTGCCTCTTTTGGCTGCTGTTGTGGTACATCGTAGCGTCCAGGACCTGGCCCAGAAAGCTTGGGGAAAAAAAAAAAATTACAGCAACAGGGTGGCGTGAAGCAGAAGTTACACCACCCAGATCCCGCGGAAGATGTGGGCGTCAGGCCGGCAGGCGCGGGCGCGCTGACGTCACGATCACGTGCGAGCCCGTCGGCCGAGACGTTTCCGGAGCCGGCTAGGAGGTGAATGTCTTCCGCGTTCCTCAGTCGGCCGCTGACGTCGCAGGGGGGCGGAGCCTAAGGGGCCCGATAGCTCTAGTTGTGGAGCCGGGGAAGTAACTCCGCCCCTTTCAGGCGAGATTTAAAGGAGAAGCTCCAGGCAAGGGTGTCCAAAAGGGATGTAGTAATTTGGTAGGAGTGGGTTGACGTAAATTCACATGAGGAAACAAGAAATGAGAAAGAGCTTGAGAAAGTGTCAGTGTTTACTTAAGTATGGGCCTCACCTATTACAGACTGGTCATCTGGAGGGATATCAGGAGGGAAAGAAAATAATAAAGGTCCTGAAGCAGAAGCATTCACAACTCTTTAAGAAGAGTGTGGCGGCCAAAGAAGACTTAAGAACATTACGAAAAACCTCGGGGAATGGAATACGGTTGGAAAACTAAAAGCAGTGAATGTGATTGTCCTGACTGTTCTGATGCTGAGGTGGTCTTTCTCTGTGCTTTCCCCTTACCTTTCTGTTGATTATTAGCCAATCCTCTCCCCAATTCCATCTTTGAAGCCAAAGTGCATGGTAGTTTTAGTGGTTTTTTTTTTATTCCTATCTTCATTATTGCCTCTAGAGAATTATTATTATACGCTGTCATTAATGCTTAAAATTTACATTTCATTATTATGACTTTCAAAGATGCATTTGAGATAAAATTTACATTGATTCCAAAAGCCTTTACTGGGTTTGACATTGTTCCATTTAGGCTTACTTTATCTCCTGTGTATCAGGTATACAGTCAGAAAGATGGATTTCTCTAAAGCAAGTAGTTTTTTTTTTTTAAAGGAACAAATAAAAATACGATAAAGATGACAAGACCTAGAGCCACAGAGCAAAGCAAGATGTCAAGGTGACATAATGCTGCTCTCTATGAAAATGTAGTTAGAAGATTAAGATGGGGAGAACTTTTTTGTTGGGTGCAGTTAAGAGTAGAGTTTTCCAGCATTATTTAGACTCCTCAAACTTACACCATTTGTGATTTATCATTTTGGAGATCCAAATACTCCTCAAACATTAATGATAATAGGGACTAATAAATTGGTTAGGGAGAGACAAAAGTATAAAATGTGACGCTAAAAAAGGACATGGAAGATTGTGAATCCAACAGATTGTGGACAACCTAAAATATGGCATAATGGGAAAATAATAATTTTAAAAAGAAGAAAAAAATGAAACATACAAAAGATGGAAGGAGAAGATGTGTTCTAAATAGATAAATGTTATGTATGAAATCTTAGACTCATGACAGTTATGTATGCCATATCAATTCTCTTTATTTTTTTCTGAAAGATATTTGACAACTCCTTAGTTTCATGTAAAGTCAAACGAACATGAGCATTTGGGGAAGTTGATAGAATATTATTTCCGTGGTTATATGAATAAAATTTCTGAATGTCAATGTCACCATTCATTTAGGAAGATAAATAGAAGAAGCTTGCATCACTGGTCTATTTTTGCAAACTTTTAACAAACCTTAATCTGTGAAAATTAACATGGACCATATTTTTCAGTTAGAGTATGAATTGGGCTGTTTCTGAATTAACCATTTATAGAATAAAATTGTTTCTGAAGCCTTAACATGGAGGCATATACATGATTCTTTTTAATTACAGCAAGCCTGATGGTGCATTAGTCTGTTGACCTGAGTGATGTTTTCCTGTTGAACTGGTTGAGCACTGGTTGGTTTGCAGAAGGTAAAATAGGGACTTAGAATTTGCTGACTTTACCTTTTTCTGTATCTAGTTCAAGTAAAAAGTAGCTAGTGCTAGTGTTTCGCTCCTATTATTTTTAATCAATTAATTTTACAGAAAAATTCAATTATAAAGAATATAAAGAAACATTTCAATAATTATCAGTACATGGTCAATTTCCCTTCACCCTCCACTCCATTCCTATTACTTTTGAGTGACATATCCCTGCTACCAAATGGATACAGTTCAAACAAATAAGCAAAACAGAAAAGTAATAGAGAAATTTACAACCTGACAAGGAATATATTACCATTTCATTACACACTAACCAGTAGGGAAATCTTAATAGGAAATATTCCAGCGACTTTTAGAAATAAACACAATGTCTTTGTGCTTCAGTTCTTCAATTATGTTCCATTATGATTTGTAGACATATTCTTAATTTTTGACAGCAAGCATTATATCTATTCCATAGGTTGCAGAGGTCAAGTTTTACAGAGCAAGTGTCATCTATTGACCACCACAGAAATGCTCTCTACTTACCATGGAGTATTCCAAAGTTTACTGTAAGAGTATAGTATCTGGAATTCTTCTCTCTTGCTTCAGGACAGTCTTCTTTCTTCTTCAGACTCAATTCCAGTGACCTTAATGTTTTGGAAAAAATAAAAGGCACAGACTTCCTGTTGCTTGGAGAAAAAGAAGAAAAGAGGCGAGAGAGAACTGGGCCCAATGGTGTGCCACTGGGGAGACGGAGGCTGGAGATTGCTAGTTCAAGGCCAACCTGGGTGACATAGTGAGAACTTGACTGGAAAAAAGAAGATAAGGGAGTGACCAATAATATTTTGTAGTCAAAAAATTAATCAGTGACCTGGTTAATTTTTAGTTCTTATTTCCCAAACACATTAGTATACTTATGTCCATAAAGTTTCTGATTTCAGGGCCACAGAGAATAAAAGGGTAAAAATTAATATTGACTTTATGTTTTGTGTAAGATAGGAATGAAAAAGAGTGTAGAGGACAGTATAAGTCACATCTATGATAATAAGATCAATATCCTTCTCATTTTAAAATCTGATGTGAAACTACTCTTTCAGCTACTGCCTGGGTTTCTGACATTTTAAATAAAGCTTTGCAATGTATATTCTAAAACCATTAGGCTCTTTGCAATTCTGTTTGGCTAACGTACAATTAATATTGGCTATGAAATTCTTTCCTATTTTATTCCCTGACCCTGAGCTTTCTCTCTGTCATTATAGAATCTAGTGTGAGAAAGAATTCCCAGCCCTTAGTATCTCACCACTCTCAATCTATCACCCTAATGATCATTCAGCAATAATCCCATTAAGCCTGTTTAGCCAGAAACCCCTTTTCTTTAATGTTTTCTCTTAGCAATTTTCCATCCTGACCCCCAACCCTGCTCCTCAGTTTTATATCCCTATTTGTCTTGTTGGAATCAGAATAGAGTCGATCTTTCTCCTCCACTACAAGACCCATTGCTGTGATCCCTGTACTTATTTCCATGCCCCCTTTGAATAAAGCCTGTTTTACCAACTTCCACAAGTACTAAAAATTTTTTTCTTTAATAGAGCCCAGGAAGGATCTGTATAATAATATTTTTGATCCCTGAGTGTTGGTACTTTGTGCTAATGTAGGCGAGAGCTTTATGTGGTTTTAATAGAGTGGAAAACCCAGAACCTGGTTCATTCAGCTCTAACCAGCCATGGTTCAGCCTTCTATTAGTATCTATTAGTCACAGTGTCTCTTCTTTTAGTCAGAGGTCTGTGCTCAACATGAAGGTGATTTCTGCATTCAAAAAAATCATAGCTAATCCAAAACACAGAATGACCTTAGTTCTGTTACCACCATAATTTGGATGATGTTACTACCTTCTTTATTTTTATATCAATTAAAGAATAATAAATGAAGTTACAATAAAAGTACCACATGACCATTTTCAACATAGTTTTATAGCAATTTAATAAGGTAGAAAGACTTCATTTGTGATTCAGTAGATCTAGGATTTTAGAACTCAGGATTTGAAGTCAGAATCACAGCCTCACCACTTGCAACAGTGACTTGGAAATCACTTCCACCACTTTAACCCCGAGTTTTATCTTTTATTCATTTGTAGCTACTTAAAGGATTAAATTACTTAATGCAGGGCACTACATAATGTTAAAAAGTTATTATTTCATAGGTATATAAGATAGGATAATAGAAGGGCATAACATTTACGTTAATATATGTTGATGCTGAGGGAAGGAACACTCTAGGTAGACAGATTTGCTTGGGCAACTACAAAGGGACATGAAATCTAGACTTGGCTGCAGAATGTTCTGAATGGTTGGAGAATAAGCTGAATTATCTGACATATAAGCTGGCAGGAAGATTTGAATATCAAGCTGGGTGATACTCGTACAAGAGGAGGAAAAAATTTTGAGTGAGAAGATAAAATGAGTAAAGTTGCACTACTCTTTTATCTGGAAATTATTTGTGACTGTTTTGAAAAGACTTTATAAAGCCCTTATTAAAACAAATTAAACTAGAGGGGATCAATGCAGCAGTGATATTCAGATTTCTATTGATTTTATTTTTTAAAGAGAGGGACAGTGAGAGAGAGAATGAGAAAGAGAATCATTTTTATTTAGTTTTTCATGTGCTTTTGTTGCTCTGACACCATTGTGTACATGGTGCAGGGGTTTGAACCCACATATTTGCGCATGCCAGACAAGCACTGTAACCACCAAGGCACTCCTCCAACCCCTGTTGATTTCTTAAATATATTTTTTATTAAGGTGTTGAATTGTTGTACAATCATAAATGCACATAAAGTAAAAATATATGTATTTGATGCTAAACCATAGTTACCCCCACATTACCCATACCCCAGTCTCTTGATTCTTCTATATTATGCCCAATAACAAATGTAAATGTACATATATATATGTTCATGCATATATATGCATATATATGTATAAGACTGTGAATTTTCCAGAATTAAATGATTGCATACATATTATTTGACTTCTCAGGGGGGTAAAGAATATGCTACATTATTGATTATCTCCCTAGATTCCTCCCTGTCTTCCCTCCCTCTTCTATAACCCCTGCCTATCCTCTCCTACCTCCCCCAACTACATGTTTATAGTTTCCCTAGGTTATGTTATGCCATTGTTATGCCCTTGTAGGGCTAATAAAGGAATTTGACTACCTTTCACAGAAATCCTGGGTTTAACTCCAGCCTCCACAAATGAGGGAAAACATTCAACACTTGACTTTCTGGGTTTGGCTAACTTTGCTCAACATAATTTCCTCCATTGCCAACCATTTGCCTTCAAAGGCTACAATATCGTTTCTAATAACTGAGTAGAACTCCATTGTATATATGTACCAGAGCTTTTGGATTCATTCATTCAATGAGGGGCATCTGGGTTGATTCCATAATGAAGCTATTATAAATTGAGCTGCTATGAACATTGATTTTGCTGCCTCACTGTAATATACTGATTCTGGCTCTTCTGGGAAAATACCCAGAAAGGTGATGGGTGGGTCATACAGTGGATTCAACCCTAATTTTTTTGAGGAGTCTACAGAGTGGCCGGACCAGTCTGCCATTCCACCAACACTGTGCTAGTGTTCCTATATCCCCACAACCCCTTCAGCATCTGTTATTGTTTATATTCTTCATCTTTGCCAATATGACTGGAGTGAGGTGAAATCTTTTTGTTTTTTAAGAGAGGGAGAGACAGAATCATTTTTATTGAGTTTTTCACATGGCTTTTATTGCTCTGACACTTAGTTGTGTACTTGGGTGCTGGGGTTTGAACCTGTGTATTTGCACATACCGGGCAAGTGCTGTAACCGCTGAGCCACCACTTCAGCCCGTGAGGTGAAATCTTAATATAGTTTTGATTTGCATTTCCCTAATTACTAGTGATTTAGAACACTTTCTTGTGTACTCATTGGCTTGCTTGATTTCCTCTATTAAGAAGTTTCTGTTTAGCTCTCTGGCCCATTTATTGATTAGATTGTTTATGTTTTCTTATTGAGGTTTTTGAGTTCTTTGTAAATTTTGGATATTGTCCCCTGTTACAGGAATCACAGGCCATGATTATCACCCATTCTGTAGGTTCTTTCTTGACAGTTTTGACCAATCCTTGGCTGAGCTAAAGCTTTTTAATGGCATTCCCACTCATTGGTTCTTGACTTTAATTCCTTCACTTTAGGAGTCATATTGAGGAAGTCATTGCCAATTCCCAAATGCTGGAGTGTTGGTCCTAGTTTTCTTCTATTAGTTGTTTGGTAGCTGGTTTAATTCCTAATTCCTTGATCCATTTTGAGTTGATTTCAACTTCCTGCACATGCCTGTCCAGTTTGTCCAGCACCATTTGTTGAATAGGCTATATCTTCTCCATGTTATATTTTGACCCCCTTTGTCTAAGATCAGATGTTTAAAGATTTGTGGGTTTGTCTGAGTCTTCTATTCCATTGGTCTTCATTCCTGTTTTGATATCAGTACTATGCTATTTTTGTTACTGCAGCTCTATAGTATAGTTTTAGATGTGGTATTGCAAGACCACCTGTTTTGTCTTGTTGCTTAGTAACGTTTTGGCTTTTCTGGGTTTCTTGTTCCAAATGTATTTGAGAATTGCTTTTTCTATATCAGTTAAAAATAACATTGGTGGGGCTGTAATGGTGGCTCAGTGGTTTCAGCGCTTGCCTGGCAAGCATCAGAACCCAGGTTCAAACCCCAGCACCACGTACACAACTAAGTGTTGGAGCAATGAAGTCCATGTGAAAAACTAAATAAAGTTGTTTCTCTCTTACTCTGTCTCTCTCACTGTCCCTCTCTCTTTAAAAAAAATAACATTGGTATCTTGATGGGAATTGCATTGAATCTATATAGTGCTTTTGGCAGAATGGCCATTTTAATTGTATTAATTCTGCCAAACCAAGAACATGGAATGTCTTTCCATTTTCCCAAGTCTTCAATTTTTTTCTTCAGTGTTCAATGATTTTCACTGTAGAGGTCCTTTACTTCTCTTGTAGATTGATTCCCAAGTACTTTATTCTTTTTGAGAATATTGTGAATGGAACAAATTTCCTGATTTCTTCTTCCTGCCCTATTATTGTTATTGTATAGGAAAGCTTTTGATTTATGGGTATTGATCTTGTAGCCTGACACTTTGCTAAATCTGTTTATAAACTCAAGCAGTTTTCTAGTGGAGTTTTTGGATCTTCCTGATATAGGATCATGTCATCAGCAAAAGGGGATAGTTTGATTTCCCCTCTTCCTATTCTTATTCCTTTGATTTCCTTCTCTTGCCTTATTGCTCCAGCAAGTGTCTGGAGAACTATTGAATAAAATGTTGAGAGCAGGCAGCCTTGTCTTGTTCCTGAATTTAGTGGAAATGTTTTTTCAGTTTTTTTCCATTTATTATTATACTAGCTGAGGTTTTGTCATGTATGGCTTTTACATAGTTAAGATAAGTTCCTTTGATCTCTATCTTCTCCTAAGTTTTGAGCATAAATAGGTGCTAGATTTTATTGAAGGCCTTTTATGCATCAATTGAGATGATCATATGATTTTTGTCTTTATATTCCCCCAAAGACCGTATCCTAAAAGTTTCATTCCCAACTGATTGTGTTGTTTGGAGATGATGAAAACATTAGAAGGTAGGACTGAGTTAGGAGAGAGGTCATGGAGGATATGCCCTTAATGGGTTTATTTTGTTCCCATCCCAGCTCTTGCTTCTTACCTGCTATTATGGTTTGACTATGTAGTGTCTCCCCATGAATTTATTACTGGGAAAAGTAGTATATAACATAGCAATATTCAGAGGTGAAATGATTAGAGTATGAGAGCTGTAAAACTATTAGTGAATTATTAATTCACTAATTAATCCATTTGGTGGACTAATAATTTGACTGGATTACTAGGTGGTAACTGTAGGTACACGGGACCTGGATAGAGGAAGTAAGTCACTGGGGGCATGCCCTTGGGGATCTTATTTTGTCCTTGGCTTCTCTCTCTCTACCTCTCTTCTTCCCAGCTGCCATGAACTGAACAACTTTCCTCTGCCACATCCTTTCTGCCATGTTGTTCTGCTTCATCTCAGGCCCAGAGCTGAGATGATCGACCATGAACTGAACTTCTGAAACTGTGAACCCAAACTAAACTTTTCCTCCTCTAAGTTGTTCTTGTCAGTTATTTTCATCACAGGGATGCAAAGCTAATTAACACAGCTATGAGGTGGGCATCTCCTCAGCCACATGTTTCACTGTCATGATGTTTTGCCTTTTCTTAGGCCCAAAGTAATAGAGCCCTCTGACCTTTGGCTGAACTTCTGAAACTGAGCCATAATAAATCAATCCTCCTTTAAGTTTATTTTCTCAGGTATTTTTTCACAGTGACAGAAAACTGTCTAGCACACACATAAAAGAAAATGGTACCAGGTGAGGACATTTCTGTGACTATTTCTGACAATGTGGTTCTAGAAGCTTCTGGAGTTGGTTTCCTGGAGGAGTCAGGAAAGGATTGATGATGCAATGTAGAGAGGCTTTATGATGTTGTAAGCACTGCTTAATGGGCAATTCTGTTGGGAACTCAGAAGACCTGAATTTTGGTAGGAATGTGGGCAGTTAAGGCTGGCTTAGGAGGTTTCAGATGGAAATAAGGACTTTCCTGGGAATTAAATTAAAGGCCTTTCATGGTTCTTCTGGCAAAGAACTGGTATATATCTTGTCCATGCCCTGAGACTTTTTGCAATGGTGAATTTAAGGTGTTAGAATAATTAAATTGGTGCAGAAAATTTCAAGGCAGCACAGCATTTAGGCTCCATAGCATAGGCATTGCTGGCTGCTTTGAACCAGATTTATAGTGAGTATTTTGAGCAAAAAATCAGACCAAATCTTGCAGTTTGGCCAAAAAGAAGCACAAATTGGGGTCAAGGAAAGTGTAAGTGCTGAAGAGATTAGCACAGCTGGAAAGAAGCCAAGTACTTTGCACCGGTATGATAGGGCATCAAAGAATTAGCAGGAACTCACCCATCACAGATTCAAAGGTGTAAAAGTATAAATTTGTTTGAAAAACTTTGCTTTGAGAGAAAAATATGGGTTGACTGCGTACACAGGGCCACCTATGATGTTGTTTCCTCATGACTTGTTTCACAGGCTTAGCCATCTAAGCACTCAGAGCTCACTGCACTTGTGGCCCAAGTGGGCTCAGTTATTGTTTCCACTGGCAGCAGACCTTGGCATTATTCACATGATGCTGGGTTTACAGGCATGTAAAATGTAAGAGTTGTATGATCATGGAGGCTTCCACCCAGATTTCAAAGGCAGCCCTGGGAGACCAAACAGTATGCAGCGGGCTTGGACTCCCTGTGGGCAGCCCTTGAGAAGGATATGCATGAAGCTGCAATGGAAACATGGAATGTCGGCTGAGCAAAACCACAGGCAACAAGCAAAATTAGACCAGGCGAGGAGAGTGGCTATATGTACTACAGCCACCAAAGCCATAGAGAGGGACTGTCGAAGTCCTTTGCAGCTTATATCACACCACCATGTGCCCCAGATGTATGATATGAAACTATAAGATTTTATTTGCCCTATCTGGCTTGGTCTTATTTTTTGGTCCTGTCCTTGGTATTCTCTTATTCTTTCCTTTTAGAATGGAAATGTTTACCCAGTGCCATTGTATGCTGGAAGTATGTAATTTTTAAAAAAAATTTCCACAGGATCTCACAGCTGAGAATTTGTCTTGAATTACAGAGGAGAGTTTGGACTTGGCCTCTTCTTCAGTGTTGGAAGAGTTATGAGCTTGGGTACTCCTGGAGGTGAAGTGAATACACTTTGCACTGTGAGATGGACAGAAGCCTTTAGTGGGAAGCAGGTGAAGAAAGTTATGGTTGGGGGCTGGAGCGGTGGCTCAGCGGTTTTGGCGCTTGCCTGGCAAGCACGAGGAACCCGGGTTCAAACCCTAGCACCACATACACAACTAAGTGGAGTAACGAAGGCCATGTGAAAAACTAAATAAAGTTATTTCTCTCTTTCTCTGTCTCTCTCACTGTCCTCTCTCTTTAAAGAAAAAAAGAAAGTTATGGTTGGATCTTAAATGTCCCCCAAAGGTCATGTGCTAAAGGCTTTGTTCCCAGCCAATGCCATATTAGGAGATAGTGGAAACATTAGGGACCTTGTTTGAGAGAGTAGATTGCAGGTAGCATGCCTTTGAAGAATTTAATTAGTGTTTCCTGCCCTTTGTCTACTGTGAGGTGAGTAGCCTCCTTTACCTCAGGCTTCCACTGCCTCATTTCAGGCCCAAAGCAATGGAGCCAGCTGACCTTCTACTAAAACCTCTGAAACTGTGAGCAAAAATAAATCTCCTCTTTTAAGTTGATCTTCTCAGGTATTTGTCATAGCAGTAGAGAGTTTACTAAAGTAGGGAGGGTCAGCCCCTGTAAGTGACTATTAATGTTCCTTCAAAGTTGTTTTTTGTTTCTTCCAAGGCCCTCCAAAAAATCTTACAAGGAACCAGTCAAAATCTCCTATTCACTCTGACTCACTCTTTCTAGGTAACATTGAGTAAACAAACTTATCTCCTTATAATATTAAGTTCTCCATCCAGAGTCATTCCCAATAGCCATTAAAAATTTGATATATAGCCTTGAACTAAGTATGCTTAGGAATATTTTCCCCTCTACATGTAATGATGAGTCTTCTCTAGATGAAGATGTACAAGTTCCTTGCTTTTCAAATTAGTCTGCTTTCAAACACTGTGACAAAACACCTGACAGAAATCAACTTAACATGGAAAAATTAATTTTGATTCATGGTTTCAAAGGTTTATATTTATGGTCTCTTAGCTCCATTGTTTCTGGGCCATGGTAAGGGAGAATGTCATGATAGCACTGTTGTTCACCTCATGGTGTTCAGAGTGGTCTGGAGAACTATACCCTTCAAGGACAAGTCCTCAGTGACCTAAAAGCAGTCAAAAGAGTCAATTCCTCCTTACTCCATGTTTTGTTCCTTTTAGACCTCCAACAGACTGAATTTAGTGACCTACATCCTTCAATGAGACCTCCTGAAGTTTCCTCCACCCAAGAGTGCTGTCTGCTGTGCACCAAGTCCTTCAACAATGAGCCTTTGGGGGAACACTCCAGATTAAAACTGTAACATTTTCTTTGTTCAAGGGGATAGTTTTCTAAAAATTATCATTAATGAACTTCTTACTTGCTGCAGTAAGCCTTCACTCTTTCTTCTCCTGCTTTGCATGTCGGCTTTGCACTCACCAAGAGGCAAGCTCATTGTGTTTGGTTACAGAATCAGAGGTTTCACTTCAGTAGATCTGAAGAGCCCTAAGGATATGGATTCTTAACATTTCTCTCAATTTTCTTGGTTTTAAACTTTAGTGTTCATCAGATTCATTTGGAGAGGTTGTTAAAACACAGATTACAGTTTCTAATTTTCACTACTGTTGGGCATATGAAATTAAAATTTTTGTGTCCATAATTATATTAGGTTCCCCAGAGAAACTGAACCAAAGGCTAAAATACAATGTAATATGTTGGAAATGACACACATTTGTGAAATCACGGACACAGAGAAGTTCCATGGTCTGCAGCCTGCAAGCTGAAGATCCAGGCAAGTCAGTGGCATAAGTTCCAGTCCAAATGCAGAAGAAGATTGAGGCCCTACCTTAGAAGAGGCCAGGTAAGGAGACCCAATTCTCTCTTAATCCATCTTTTATTCCGTTTAGACCTCCAACAGATTGAATGAGTCCCACTCACACTGGGGAGGGCAACCTGCTTCACTTAGTTAACTGATTCAGATTTTAACATTATCCATAAACACCCTCAAGGACACATATAGAATAGTGTTCAAATATATGACCACTCCACTATTCCATCAAGTTGACACATAGAATTAATGAGCAAAAATCCACCTTTTTTTTTAACGTGGAACCCATCCACACTTTCTTAGTACTTAATCTTCAAATAAACAAAAAGTAAGGTCATAATTCTACTTAACATGATACAACTATTCCGTGTACAATTAAATATACACTATTCCCTTCTTCAGAAAAGGAGATAAAATCTTTGAGTGATGGTTACTTTTCTTATTATCCCATAAGTTAAGTACTATTATATAAAATTAGGAATACTTAAATATGTATTATGATGTCAATGTCTTATGCTATATGATAAGGGAATAAAAGAGGGAGAAAGCAAAAATATATGTATATTTTTGTATTTCATAAATACATATATACACATGTATCTAAAACAAACATATTTATAACAAAATAAAACATAATGCTCATAATAATTATAGTCTTCATTTTTACAACTGGTCACACATCTTTGAAGTTGGTATTTAAAATACTTTCTTCCATGATCCATTCATTTTGCCTTTAACAAACACCTCAGCTAGTTTTTTACCTGGTGAGGACACCCAACTTTTCATTACAAGAGGGTCTGGGATATTAGTATTTCTGCCTGTTTTGATCTGTAATTTTCTACTGACTGTAGATATTGACATGTATTACGAAGAATCTCCTGCACTATAGACATACTCTTCCTTACCTCCATCATGTAGTAGCCATTTAATTTCCCATGGTAATCATCAACAATCATCTGTCAACATAATAACTTCCTTCTTTGCCCATTGATTCAGAGCCAGAAGAGTCCAAAGTAGCTGGGCAGAAGTCTTAACTTCAAGTTCAATGGAATCATTGTTATAACTTCAAGTTCAATGGAATCATTGTTGTGTCTCCTAGAGGAAGCATTCCTATCTTTTTTGCAGGGGGAGAGGAGCTAATTTCTTCTTTTTTTCCCCCTGTCCTTATTTTTTTAATTGATGAATTATGGTTGTATGTAATGATGGGATTTGTTGTTACGAATTCACCACAGCATTTCCACACTCCCTTCCCACTTCCTAGCCCCTGTCCCTTTCCTTTATAGTTCTCCCTTTGATTTTTGTGAGATTCTCCCCCTACCCGCCCCCCACATTTCTCTTCTTTTTTTCTCTCTAGCTTCCACATATGAGAGAAAACATATGACCCTTGACCTTTGGAGTTTGGCTTATTTTGCTTAACATATTGGTCTCTAATTCCATCTATTTTCCTGCAAATTGCATAATTTTATTTTTTTATGGTTGAATAAAACTCCATTGTGTATATATACCACAATTTATTCATTCATCCATTGATGGACACCTAGGCTGGTTTTATAGTTTGGCTATTGTGAATTGTTTTGCTATAAACATGGGTACAAATATATAACTATGCTGTGATGACTTTAATTCTTTAGGATAAATATCAAGGAGTGGTATTATTGAGTCATATGGTAGTTCCATGTCTTTTTGAGGGACCTCCATACTGATTTCTGTAGTATGTAAATCTATACTAATTTACAACTAAATTGAAAGAATAAAAGACCCAAAATACTGGTTGTACTAATTTACAATATCAGCAACAGTGTAAAAGTGTTCCTTTTTCTCCACATAATCTCCAGCATTTATTATTGTTTGTATTCATGATGATTGCTATTCTGGCTGGTATGAGATATAATCTCAGTGTAGTTTTTTTTTTTAATTTCTGAAAACAAGTTTTATTTAAAGAAGGGTTTAAATAACTACATAACATTAAAACTGGAAGGGAAAAGAAAACCACAAAGCAGTTTATAATTTCAGATGGCACTGGGAAGCTGTTGCTAGTGAGTTGCAAGCTCTGTATCTAGCTACAGGACAGATAACATCAATTTGGTGTTTGTTCCCTTATCAAAAGTTTAACTGATGGGGGCTGGCGCTGTGGCTCAGCGGATTCGGCGCTTGCCTGGCAAGCACAAGGACCCAGGTTCAAACCCCAGCACCACGTACACAACTGAGTGTTGGAACAACTAAGGCCATGTGAAAAACTAAATAAGGTTGTTTCTCTCTTTCTCTGTCTCTCTCACTGTCCCTCTCTCTTTAAAAAAAAAAAAAAAAGTTTAACCGATATTATGCTGGCCTCACATTCTGTTTTGGACACCCCTTAGCTAGAATATGGTCTAGTCAAAAAGTAGACCATGGTGGCAAGCCAGATGTCACATCACCTGACTGGAAGGTGGCCTGAGTTCCACCCACCTGGTCAGGTTAGCCACACCAGGGGCTCTTTTTACTACCAAAGACTCCCTCTAGTGGTTCATCTGCTTTACCCCATCTTTTCCTGATTGTTCAGATCATGACACTCTTAGGGCAGCAGACACTGCTGAGAGAAAGCCAAGGAGGTTCTGGCCACACACAGCCATCTTTGACCTTGAGGCTCTGGGCTTTGCCTAAACATCACATTATTGCTTTGTTTCAGGGTGGACACTGCCAGGCACCTACTGCTTGACCTCTGTTTAAGTGAGGAGCTTCAAGACTGGACAGCATGGCTCTTCAATTTATTGCATGAAGGAGTAACACTAGTCCAAGTTAAAAACAGACCCTAAATGGTTACATTATACAAGCTGTGAGGTTTTTAACTTGTGACAAGGGACAGAAGGGAAATTCTACTCATTACAAGGAAATCCTCACTTAAACTTCAGTGAGCCACAAGCGCTTAAAATCCATGAAGCTTCAGCTGATCGTCCTTAGCCAGTCCTCTCTCTACCAGGAACTGGCATATGTTCTTGTGCTGGTCACCCTATATCTGAACTATTTCTCCATATTTAGAATGCTCGATTATAGTACCATTGCAGGCAAATTTCTTCTTAAATGCCTTCACTAGTTTATTTTTATCATAATCATCAGCAATTCTTTGGACAGAAGTAAGGGTTTTACTGCCATTTCTCTTTTGAATTCTTATAGGGATATAATCCTCAGTGCCAGCAGGAAGCAGGTCATCACCCTTACTTGTATCAGCAAAGAGGTTGAAAGAGTGTAGTTTCTGAATAGCGGACATACCATCCGATTTCTTTTCCTTGGTGGAAACGGCCTGCAGAAGGAGGCTGGTGGAGAAGGTGGGGATGGGGGATGGAGCATAAGGAATCGAGGGGCCTCAAGGAGGAGGATGTTGAGTCCTTGGTGGTGGCTCAATACCTGGGCCTCAGGGTAGTTTTGATTTGCATTTCCTTAATTGCTAATGATGTTGAACTTTTTTTCATATGCTTGTTGGCCATTTGTATTTCTACTTTTGAGAAGCGACTGATTAATTCATTTGCCCATTTGTTAATTAGCTTATTTGAATTTTTGATGTTAAGTTTTTTGAGTTCTTTATGTACTCTAAATCTGAATTCTCTGTCAGAAGAGTAGCTAGCAAAGATTTTCCCTCATTCTGTAAGTTCTTTCTTCACACCCCTAATTATTTCCCGTGCTATGCAGGAGCTTTTTAATTTGATGCATCCCATTTATTAACTCTTGGCATTATTTCCTGAGCTTGAGGTGTCTTACTGAGAAAGTCATTGCCTGTGACTATGTTATGGTTTGGATGAAAGATGTCTCCAAAAAGCACAATTTGTGAGAAAATGCGAAGGCTGAGGTGAAATTATTGGGTTATAAGGGTCTTAACCCAATCAGTGAATTAATCCCTAGATTGGGATTAACTGGCAACTGAAGGGTGTGACTCAAGGAAGTGTGTCATTGAGTATATGTTTTGTATCTGATCGTGGAGTCTGTGCTCTCTGGAGTCATGCCTTCTACCATGATGTTCTGCCTCCTCTCAAGCCCTGAGCAATGTAGCCATCCTTCTATGGATTGAGACCTCTGAAACCATGATCCTCTAAATAAACTTTTCCTCCTGAAATTGTTCTTATTGAGTCTTTTAGTCATAGCAGTGAAAAAGCTGACTAAAACAGCCTAGATGCTGAAGTGTTGACCCTATATTTTCTTTTAGGAATTGCACAGTTTTTGGTCTTTGACCATTTTGAGTTGATGTTTTGTGCAGTGTGAAAGATAAGGGTCTAGTCTCACTCTTCTACTTATAGAAAATCAATTTTCCTAGCATCACTTGTTAAAGAGGCTTTTTTTTTTTACAATGTATGTTTTTGTCACCTTGTCAAAAATCAGATGACTGTAGATGTGTGAATTTTGTCCCTGTGTCTTCTATTTTGTATCACTGGTCTATGTATCTTTTTTAATACTACTACCATGCAGTTTTTGTTATTATGGCTCTTAAGTATAATTTTAAGTCAGGTGTTATGATTCCTCCAGAATGCACTATTGACTTAGAATTGCTTTGGCTATTTTGGGTCCTTTCTTTATTCCAAATAAATTTTAGGACTCTTTTCTCTAGTTCTGTGGAGAATGTCATTGGTATTTTGATGGGGATTGCATTTAATCTGTATATTGCTTTTGGTAGTATGGCCATTTTAATAATGTTAATTCTGCCTATTCATGTAAATGGGAGGTCTTTCCATCTTCTTGTGTCTTCTTTAATTTCCTTTTTATTTTTCTTAATGTTCTAAGTTTTCATCGTAGAGGTCTTTCTCTCTTTGGTTGGATTTATTCCTGGGTAGTTTTTGTGATTTTTTAAAAGCCATTTGTGAATAGAATTGTTTTCCTAATTTCCTTCTTAGGAGATTCATTGTTGGTATATAGGAGGGCTATTGATTTTTGTATATTGATTTTGTAAGTTATATTTGCTCAATTTGTTTATTACCTAAGACTTTTTAAATTTCTCCCATGTTTTTATTTATCACCCATGTGTTATTCAAAAGAGTGTTATTCAATCTCTATGTGTTTGTATAATTTCTGTAGGGTTTTGTTGTGCTGATTTCTAATTTCATTTCATTATGATCTAATATGATGCAAGAAATGCTATCAATTTTTTTTTAGTTTGCTAAAAGTTGCTTTGTGCACTAAAATATGGTCTGTTTCGGAGAAGGTTTCATGAACTGCTGAGAAGAATGTATTTTCAATGTTTATTAGATTTAATATTCTATAGATGTCTCTTAAATCCATTTGATAATAATATTTTTCAGGTCCCAAGAGTCTTCACTGAGTTTATGTCTGGATGATCTATCTAATGGTGAGCAAGGTGTGTTGAAATCATCCAGTATTGTTTTACTCAGGTCTATTTGAGACTTCAATTTGAGTAGTGTCTCTTTTATGTAATTAATTAACCCCATGTTTAATTAATTTAAGGCATAAATATTTGTTACTATTATACCTTCTAATGAAGTAACTTTCTTTGTCTCTTTGGATTAATTTTGCTTTGAAAGGTATTTTTTCAGATATGAGAATATTTACTCCTGCTTCTTTGGGGGCTCTTTTCACACTCAAAAAAAAAAAATCACTTTGTTTCCTTTCAGCCTCTGGCTATCTTTGCCCTGTAAGATGGGTCTCTTGCAAACATCGTGTAGTTGGGTCATGTTTTTCATCCATTCTGCTAGCCTATGTCTTTTAATTGGAGCGTTAAGACCATTTATAGGTGGGGATTTAGCTCAATGGCAGAGCGCTTGCCTAGCATGCGCAAGGCCCTGAGTTCGAGTTCAGTCCTCAGCCTAAAAAAAAAGACCATTTATATTCAATGTTATTATAGAGAGGTGTTTATTAATTCTTGTTGTCTTTATATACGTCTAATGTTCTGTTTCTCATGTGCTTAGGTATTCTTCAAATTGTATTAGTTCATTTGTGAGCTCTGGGGCTTGGGGTTTTTTATTTCTTTTGTATGAATTATTTCTTTACATAAATTCTGTCATGTCAGCTTAATACTCATGATTTTTTTTTGTTTCTGCTTATCTTGGAGTTTTTATTTATTTTTAAATTTTGAAGGATACCTTTGTTGGTTATAGCAATTTTGGCTGACTGTTGTTTTCTTTTAGAACTTGGAATATATCTTTCCAAGCCCTCCTGACTTTTAGAGTTTGTGCTAAGAAATTGGAAGTGATTCTGATTGGCTTGCTTCTAAATGTGACCTGGCATTTTTCTCTTGAGGCCTTTAAAATTCTATCCTGTTCTGTATGTCAGGTATTTTAATTGTAATGCACCAGGCAGAGGTTCTTTTTGATCTCGTCTATTTGGTTTTCTGAATGTATCCTGTATCTAAATGTTCATCTCATTTTCAAGGTTTGGAAATAGGCTAAAAATACAGATAATTAAAAGAAAAGAAAATATAGTAAGAAGATAAAAGAGTTAATAATTTCAAAAAGTGAATAGACAGAATGCAGAGAGATGTAACAGGTGATGAGTATAAAGAAGGAAAAAAAATAGGAGAAGCAGAGTAAAGGGAGAAAGAGAGAACAAGAGACCATGGCTATTAGCAGAAGAAAGGAGAGAAAAGAGATACAAATAAATGAAAACAAAACAAAACCAAAATGTAGAAACTCCAAATCCTCACTCTCAAAAGACAAGGGAAGCAAATGAATATGTATAATATATCTATGAACCAATTAGCACAGCAAGAAGACACACACAGAAAGAAAAAAAGAAAGAAAGAAAAGAAAAAGATTCTTAATGAAAACTGAAGGAACTGTCTTCACTGAAGCAGGGTTAAAATAGTTGACAAGAACAGATGTTCACTACCTGTGCCAAACAGTTCTTTCCATTTCTTCTTAGGGTATGTACCAAGAGAGAGGGAAGAGAGAAGGGGGGGGGGGAGATAGATAGATAGATAGATAGATATCTCAAGTACTGGTGTTGTTAACCCCTTTCCCTTTTGTGTTGCTCACCAATTTGCTAGTTTAAGTGGCCTAAGACTGAAGGTGGTTGAAATGACTCTGAGCTTCCCTTCTCAACAGTATAAGATAGGATGGAATGGGAAGTACTCCAACTGGAGTTTTATCTGCATGGACCAGATCAATGCACTCTCATGGTGGGAGTTGCTGCAGAGTTCTATGGGGGGAGTTCTGATGGCTGTGGCTTAGATGTAATCAGCACTTAGGGGCATTGTTGGGTGGTATCTACTCTGGAGAGATTAAATCAACAGACCCCATAGGGCCTGCCAATTGCTCATCTCTGTTGGGAGTCTGGATCATGCGAGCCTCCCAAGAATTCTATTCATGGGGCAGGGGAGCCAATCCTCCACATACTCTTCTTCCCATGAACACAGCCTTCCTAGGCTTAGTCCTTGAGTGTATTCATGCTCACCTATTCAGATTCCTAACCTGCTTCAGCTGGTCTTGTGAGCTGTCAGACTCAAAGGAAAAGTGAGCTGTGTATCCCTTCACTTTTCCAACTTGAATCCCTTTGGGTACAATCTTCTCTGTGCTTGTTTCATTCATGTTCTGCTAGGTACACACTGGGCCACGTGGTATGCACTTGCTAGGCTAGTACGGCAATGTTGGATCTGATCTCTCAGATCCTGCAGCAGAAGTTGCAGCATGCCCACCTTAAGATGACTCTTGCTCCCTGTGGCCAGTTGAGAAACACAAGAGAACTTTTCAAGCACCAATTCACAGTGAAGCCTCTGGATCGACAAAGTTCAGACTGCTTTCTGATCTCAGGTTTTTCTGTACTAAATCTGTCCTTTGTGTTTCTCAGTGCTTCCCTCCTTTGTGTGGTGAACCTGCACTACTGCCACTGCCACAACTTGCTTAGCTCCTATAGGCTCTTTCTTCTTCTGTGTATCCAAATTTATGGTCTCTAAGGCACTCTGACTGTCCATTGTTGAATTTTAGTGAAATCCCTCTTTTATCCAACCTGCTGAGAAGCAGTACTCCTGTTGCTTGAATTCTGAACCATGGGGAAACTAGAAATGTAGCCTTTCTCTAATCTGCCATCTTGAATTGCAGCAGCATTACTCTGGAATTAAGACCCCTAGACCAGTAGACCATAATGGCATGGGAACAGGAAGGATGAATTTTACTAGGAGGCCATTATAAGTAATAGTGATGCCATTTCATTTAATATTAGGGGATTAAGACTGTATGGCCTGAGTGTGGTGAAGGAAGCTCACATGATGATCGGGAAGCACAGGGAGAATCTCCACACCAGATATAAAAAAATATGTCCCCAAAGACATTCCCCTAAAGACCCACTTTCTCTAGCCACACCCTACCTGCCTTCAGTTGCCAGTTAATCCCTATCAGGGGATTAACTCACTGATTGGGTTAAGGCTCTTATAACCCAGTCATTCCACCTCAGTCTTCCTGCATTGTCATACATGAGCTTTTGGGGGACACCTCACATTTAAACCATAACACTCTGTCCCAGTCCCTCAAAAGCTCATGACATTTACACAATGCAAAATATATTTAGTGCATTTCCAAGAGTTTCCATAATCTTAACAGTTCCAAGGTTGTTAAAAGTTCAATCCAAAGTCTTCACTAAGATTTAAGGCAAATTCTCAGCATGAGCTCCTATAAAAAAAATCAAATCAAGTTACATAAGTCCAATACATAAGGTCACATAGTAAATATTTCCATTGAGAAAAATAGGGGCATAAAAAGAAGGGATGAGACCAAAACAAGATCAAAATCCAGTTGGGTAAATAATCCTATAGTTCCCATTTCCAGCATCTAGGGCACATGGCATCCTGATATTCTCTCCAAAAGGCTTGCATAGCTCCACCCCTATGGCCTTTCTGGTTGCAGTTCTCATGTCCTCCCTGTTGGCTTGTCTCTCATAGATTTCTGCAGATTTCACAGGTGCTGTCCACAGGGACTCCAACCCTGGGGCACTTTGCCTGGTCTCCAAGACCTTCCTTTGAAATTGTGGTGGAAGCCTCCATGACCCCATAACTCCAGCATCCTGCAATCCTCCAAAACCCATCACCTGGCTGCTGCCAAGGTCTGTCACCATCCGCAGTAGTAGCCAAGCCTCCAGGGACCACAGCTGTAGTAGCCTCTGAGTGCCTGAGTGGCTGGGCACTTTGAAAAACCTTCCTAGGTCCCCTGTCCAAGAAGGTTGCCCCACTGGTCTCTTTTCAAAGAAATTTTTACTTCTACTCTCTTGAGCCTGAGCTGGGTGTGGTCTTGCCAGTTCCTGAGATGCCTTCAAGCCTTCTTTCTTTAGGATTTCTTTAGTAGTGGTAATGTCTTTAACAGCTGCAATTTCTTTAGCCCTGGTTTTACTTCCATCTTTCAAGACCAAGGTTCTCAAATATTTCTGCTTTTTTGGTTCTGAATATCACCATAAACTTAGCTAAAAGCCACCAGCAATACCCATGCCACTGCCTGAATGGTATGCTGTCTAGAAATTTCTTCTGCCAGATTAGAAGTTCATTGCTTTTAAAATCAGGTTCACAGAAAGTCTCAAGACATAAGCTAATTGCAGACAATTTTTTTAACCAGAACATAACACAAATGGTCTCTAGTCCATTTTCCAATGGTGTACTCATTTTCCTCTGAACACTCATGAGCCCTGTCTTTGCTGTGTGCAGTCCTATTAGCACTCTGATCTTCTAAGCTCTCACTAGAATCACCCATAAAGCTCTGCTTATAACAATTTAAGGCATTTCCAGCCTGCATTGCTAAACATCTCAAAATTCCTCCCACAAATTTCAAAAAGCACCAAAAACTTCTGAGCCACGTGGTTAGGTTAGTCACAGCAACAACCCCATATAGGAGGAAAAGTTTATTTGGGGGCTCACAGTTTCAGAGGTCTCTGTTCATAAAAGGCCATCTCCATTCCTTGGGGTGAGAGGTGAGGCAGGACATCAGGGCTCAAGAGTGTGGGGGAGGGAAGCAGTTCCAGGCATCATATCAGGAAGGTAGAGAGACTCCACTCATTAGATACAATATATATACCCCAAAGGCACACCCCCAGTGACTCACCTTCTTCTGCCACATCCTACCTGTCTTCAGTTGCCAGTTAATCCCTATCAGGGGATTTACTCATTGATTGGACTAAGGCTCTCATAACTCAATCATTTAATCTCTGAGCCTTCCTGCATTGTCTCATATGAGCTTTTGGGGGATGCCTCACATCCAAACCGTAACACTCATGCTATACTTCTCCATCATCTCTTTGTTCAGTGACATTGGAACAATCAGCCACCCAACATCATGTTGCTTGGTTTATTTTTTTAAAAAATAATACTATTTTTAAGAGTCACTGAGATCCTTGATTCTTATAACTGATTGGTTGGGAGTATCCAATGCAGGTATTTTGTGTATTTCCTCTACCGGGTCGTGTCATGGACTATTAGTACTCTTATGCATATATCTATGATGAGAAGTCCTATGCTTTGATCTGCCTTCTGTAGGAGATAGCCCATGAGTGCTGGTGATATAGCTTTAGTGAGAATCTGAAGGCCTGAAAACCAGGAAAACCAATAACATATATTCTAGTCAGCATAAAAGAGAAAAATACAATGGGAAAAAGAAGCAATTTCTCCTTTGCTTTATCCTTGCCTTTTTAAACATTTTTCAGTTAATCCCCCAGTGGATTGTCTGAGGTCCACTCACATAAGAGAGAGCAACCTATTCCACTCAAATTACTGATTTAGATGTTAATCTCTTCCAAAAATACCTTCACAGACACATCCAGAAGAAAATGTCTGGGCACCTTCCCATCTCAGTCAAATAGAATAAAATTTATTGGATCATAGCCATACTCATTTGTATACATGTTGTCATCTATGGCTGCTTTCATGCTATAGCAGCAGTAGAGATGAGAAGTTGAGACAGACCATATGACCTGCAAAGCCTAAAATATTTATTACTTGACTCTTTATAGTGACAATTTTGCTCACTATTGTCCTACAAGTGTTTTAATATTTTAGTATGCATATAAATCACCTGCAGATCCTGTTAAAAATGTTGATTCTGATTCAATAGGTCAGGGCCAAGATTCTCCATTTCAATCATGCTATTGGGTGAGGCCAAATGCTAACAGCCTGAAGACTATATTCTATTTCAATTTTTACTCAAATTACAGCACCTGACTACAGTACCTTGAACTCCTGCCTATACCAGTTTCTTTTAGGTTTTCTGACTTAAATCCTGTTATATCTTTGCAATTTTCAAACCATTACAGTTTACTGTGATCTCTTCCTTGTTGCACTTTGTTTCACTCTTTTACCTTTAAATGTATTCTTTGTTATCTTGTATTTGATTTTTTAAAAAATGCATGACAGCCTTAACTGTTCCCACAGATTTAAACTCCTTCAAATTAGGGATCCTGATTCTAGACATCTATCTTCCATTTTGCTCACATAGTATCTTATGCATGGCAGATATTCTCAAAATATTTATAAAGTTAATTACTGTTCCACATCTAGAAAAGATATTTTTATCAATAGGATGACATTGCAGTGAAATGATATTCTTATTCAGTAACCACATTTTTAGAACTAAATTATTTTTTCCTCTATAATAGGTGGTAAGGATTATGTTTCTTCCAGAACAAAAACAGTGCTGAAGTAAAATTCAAGTCTTTGGATTGGTATATTAAATCATACCATGGAATTGAAATTGAAATTTGATTCAAGCCTTAAGATGAAAAGTATACCTTAATTATGAATTAAAAAATTGCTTACTGTGCAAACTGTCTGGAGGCTCGTGAATTAGAAATGCAGTGTTAATTTCCTAGTTTAGTAATCTCATTTTTAGAATTTACTTGAAGAGAAATTGATAAATTACAATAGCCAATCATGTATGAAAGTTTACAGACTATGAAAATTTTTTATTTTGCCATTAAAATCATATATTTCAGCTTTTGAAGAGAATTATGTGAGTAGTTTAAAAAGATGAGAAACTTCTGTAGTCATAAAAATTAGTCAATTTATTTTGCTCTTCTAATCAGTTTAAATTTCTACCTGAATTATTTCAGTATATCCCAAGAATAAGAGAGTAGTTTGATAATGAGGCTACTTTCAAGGACTCTGATAGACATAAAAATCAGTTATAAGTGTTCGGCATTTCAAAAATCCTCAAAACAATATTATATTTTTTAAACAAAATTATATGTGAGCATTTCACTATTTAATACATTTTTTAATTAAAAATGTAAATAGGTACCTTTTTCATAAATGTGCCCAAGGAAAAATTACAAAGAAATGTCATGTGAAGCATTGTATCAGATTTTTTCATTTCTAAATACTTTAAAGTGTCAAAACATTTTTCTTCTAATCAACACATTATTTTTGGCTTTTTAATTCATTTCTACTAATATCCTCATGCTAACAGCAACCACGATCAGAAGAAAAAAGGCAATCTATTGCCTTGGTACATCGCAGTTTATCCACATGGTGGAGCCATGTGGCTAGATCCTGGAGACACCAATGTTATTACACTAATCATTTTGAAATAACTCATGGTAAATCCAATCCACCAAATTTCTGTTTTTGCAAGCAGTTTTCTCTGGTACCATTATTTTAGCTCCTTACAATCTCTCACTTTAGCATAGTACTATCTTATTTCATTGCAGTCTGTCTTCTCTAGTTGTGGTTTTCCAACTTTGGTTTCACACTAGAATCACCTGGGCAATTTTTAAAAACTGTTATTCTGGGGCTGGAGCAGTGGTTTAGCAGTTACAATGCTTGCCTGGCATGCACAAGGACCCTGGTTCAAACCCCAGCACCACTTACATAGCTAAGTGCCAGAGCAACAAAGCCCACATGAAAAAGTAAATAAAATTGATTCTTTTATTCTCTCTCACTGTCCCTCTCTCTCTCTCTCTCTCTCTTTTTTTTTTTTTAAATTGTTGTTCTGGTTAACCTAATTAAACGGGAATTTATCAAGGGTGGAGTATGGCCATTGATGTGTTTAAAGGCCCCATAGGTTAGGGTTAGGGTAAGTGCTCTGCACTAGCACTGTAGATACCTTTTTCAATTATAAATTTAATAACTCCACTCCTCCAGTCAAACTATTCATTTGCTTCTCATCAACTTCAGGATAACATCAACCTCCTTGATATGGCAAACAATCCCCTTTAATATCTGTCCATGGTCTTTTTCATTACCGCCAACTCCCACTCCCCAAAACATGCAGAAACCCAACAGAAACTGTTTCTGGACTTCTAAACTTCACAGGCTTTCTCACACCTCCAGGCTTGTGCTAATATCACTAGCAATGAGTACATTAGGTACTAATTAATATTTACCCAATGACCAAGTGAATAAGGTAAAATGGTTTTCTCTTATTTAGGTCAGCAATGTTTGCTTCTGTCAAATGCCTGATGAGTGTTTACTTACCTTTCAGTGGGTGGCAGAGCACAAAATATGGCATCTGATCAGCCAACAAATGTTCAACGTGTTCTGAAGAAGACACTATGTTCTGCCAGCTTATTCATATTTTCTGCCAAATAACTCAATTTAAAGGTAACATTTGAAACTTTCTTAGGAACAGCTGCTTCTACGTTGTTCTTCTTTTCAATCTACAATTCTCAACTCTAACCACTGTATTTAAAGTGACAGAATGGACTGCTTGCATGGGTGATGATGTGGATATTATGTTTAAATTAGTGGGTCCTTGTACCTACTGGCCAGTAATTCACAATCTGCTCTTACAATAGTTCTTATTCTAGAAATTCAATGACCTGATTGAACTACATTTTCAGAAGCGATGAGGCACATTCAGGGTGGTACAGCTGTAAATTTGACTACATTTTCAAAGCTGGATATTCTTGATGAGTAAGTGTTATGACTTTAGTTGGATCCTTCTCCATCATGCAAATGTCATAGTGCCTAGGGATCACAGTGCTTTTGGGGTCCATGAATGTCTTTTTCTTTTTTTAAGAGAGAGAGAGGGGGGCAATGAGATAGAGAGAAAGAGAGAATCAATTTTATTTAGCTTTTCATCTGGCTTTCATTGCTCTTACTCTTGGTTGGTATGTGGTGCTGAGGTTTGAAGCCATGTCCTGGGGCATGCCTAAACCACCTACCCACTGTTCCAACCCCCATGAATGTCTTTTAATGGTTTGTAAACCAGAATAATAAAATTTTAGTTCAAAGAAAATATTTTAATATAAAATAGTAATATATTCAGCTTTATGCCAATGCAGTAATAAAATATCATTGGTAATTATTTGTATGAGTAAGAGGGTCACAAAGTGGAAAGTGCCTAGGGCCCAGGAAAGGCATAGTCTAGGGAAATTAGGGAAGAGACTTCAGCCCTAAAATAGCACCTATCTGTGTTTGCCCAATGATATATGCTATTAGCAGCTACTAGAGTATATTGGTCTTTATTTTCAGACAGTTGATATCTTTCATAATACAGTTTTTTTCCAGAAGTGGAGTTAGTTGAGGGTCCTCTTATGTCAAACAACATGAAATGTATCTCTAATCATCCCTCCAAACTGAGTTTTTACTATGGCAGGTACCCTTTTTATATACAAGTAATTCATTTGACATGTAAAAGTTGCTTTTTTGGGAACATGCACATCTTGATGCTTATCTAATAAACAGATGCTAGTATTAGAGGTGGGTACAGTCATTAAAATATTTTGTCCTGTCATGTGTACAGAAGCAGTCTTCTAAATGCCCACTTGAAGAGTTTGCCAAAGTTTTCAAGCTCATGAAAATATTTTTTTTTAAATAAAGAGAGAGGGACAGTGAGAGAGACAGAGAAAGAGAGAAATAACTTTATTTAGTTTTTCACATGGCCTTAGTTGCTCCAACACTCAGTTGTGTCCGTGGTGCTGGGGTTTGAACCTGGGTCCTCGTGCTTGCCAGGCAAGCGCAGAAACTGCTAAGCCACCGCTCCAGCCCCATGAAAATACATTTTTTTCAAAGTGTAAACCATTGCAAAAAGCACAAACTTAAATGAACACTTTTGACATTACAAAAAAAAAAATCCATGATTGGGAATGTGGATATTTAGATGAAATATTAAACAAATGCTGTTCTAAAGTAAATTCAAATAAGCTGTGGAATAATTAACTAATATTTATGGGATGTTAAAAAGGTGTAATATATTTCTCTATTACAGATAAACAAACTCTACTGCTTTTATTGGCTGCATCAGGATATCCGTTTTTAGTGGTAGGAATATTTTAGTGTTGATGATCCCTGATAACTGCAGTGCATTTAGCAAATATTTGTAAATGCACAAGAGTATATAGAGCATTCTTTCTTTGTTTTTATTTGTAAATCTCAGTGCCATGTTCATAAATAGTCTTAGTTATGTGGGTTCTGGTTCTCTAAGTGGCATTCAGTTTGCATCCTTGGATAACAATTCACCTTATTTCTTTGCAAAAAGTAAACCAATGATATTGATATGGCTAGTTCATAATTTTAAAGTAAAGATGGACTCAATTGTTTATTGTAGGTATTTCTTTGCTTGTTTTTCCTGGTATCTTTCCCTTCTTCTGTGATTAATACCCTACGTTCAGTAGTTGCTAATCATAGTACACTGTGACACAATGGTTAATCCAAGGAGTGGGCACCTGACTTGGTATGCCAATTAGAGTCATCATAAGAATTTAAACCTTAATTAGAAGGATCAGCACTTTTATCTCTGGTGATAAAAAAGTGAAGATATTAAGTATTCACTGGCTATGATTCAGCCTTGGACTGAGAGTTCTAAGCAGACATAGGAATAAAAGATAAGAGGGAACTGAAGGAAAGACAAGAAACATATTTCTGAGGAGGGTGCTCACTTCTCTATTTCCAGCTCCTGATGTCCTTGAAAGTCCTGTCTTTTGCTATTCCTGGTTGATTGTTCTTATCCAACCTAACTAGCTTCAGTATTCTTTGGACATATCTGCAAATATACTTACCTTATCCATTAATACTCACTTTATAATAAGTTTAACTCTATCCCCACCTTTAAGTTGAAGGTTTTAAAATATTAACTAAGGATGAAATTTTGGACATGGTAATTAGCTGAAAATTGAGGATAATAGTATTTTAGAATTAAATGAGAAGATATATAATATTTAAATAAAAAGTTATTGTTTTTATTACCTTTCTTGATTACTTATATAATACATAGTTTGAAAACTATAATAATGATACATATGATTAGATTATTTTAGGACTCTAGTTTCATGATACAAAAAAAGCCAAATTGGGTACTTTTTCTCCTATAAGTAACCATTCAAACAATAGGAACTTATCCAGGCCCACCCCCTAGGGACTACAGAGACCAGGGCAAGATTATTATTTTTTTGTCTGATTCCCTGTCCATATGATTAATCTGATTTTTTAAAGTATATTATGAAATTCACAGGCTCATCTGAATTATACTGATATATTGATGAAGATTTTGAATAATAAATAGGATTTTTTCTGTATTTATTTATTGTATAATCAATGCACTTGAAAATTCTTTGTACTAAATGCCAGGAACTATGAAGGTTCTGAGAGTCTACTTGTAGTCTAATAAGTTAGTTTGCTATTATTTTAAGAATTCTAGAGGACAACAAGAATCCTAGGTCAGAAACAAAGGATTTAATTGCTCACAAGACAGCAAGCAGTGGTGAGAATCAGCATGTTTGCGTTGATTTTCCTTGTGTAGTTGATGAGATGGGCTAAGAATATACCTAGGTATGCAATGGGTTGTAGGAGAGAACCCAATGGCCAAGGATCCAGCAACTAGTTACAGATAAACTGTTCACCATCATGGGGTGGCTAAGCCTTGGAATGTAGCACACAAAGCAAAAGCCTGCAGGAACTACTCAGGCCATAGCAGGTAGCCTTCTCCAATAGTACCCAGGCATTATCTCTTCCTGTTCAGTCCCCAGCAACCATTTCTTCATATTCTTTATTGTCAAATGTACCATTCCTGGCTAATTTCGTATCTCCCACTGAGAGAAAAAGACATTAACACTGTTATTACTTACAAGATCATGACATGTTGAAACCTGCTTGTGTTGAAAATACAGATCTTGCCTCTGCAGTTCCTCAATACCATTTATTTAATTTTGGTTATATAATTGTTCATGACTTTGCATTATCCGCAGTGCTCCCATGATTATTGGCTTCCAAAGGCTCTCTTAAATATTGTATCTATGCATTCTTAAAGAGCAACACAAATATAAACCTAGACTATACAGAAAAATGTGAGCAAAGTATTGTCTATATAGAATAAATTCACCATTTAGAATTTTTATGACATAAACATAGAATGACATGAGCTCTGATAATGTTTTCTCTTGAAATTTTTAGAATGTAATTGCTACATTCCTAGAATGTGATATCTTCAAATGTTGACTACTCTTCCTTCTACACTGTCAGTGGCAGAGAGAATAGCTGAGAGGTTTAGGGGATAAGGAAATGGGAGAGAAAAAAGAAATGGTTCAAAGTGTTTGAAGTAATCTATTCTAGAAAAGCACTATACTATATTACCACATCGATCAAAGGCAAGAGTGGGTACTGATGCAAAGCCTTTAGACTCGATAAGTAGGACCATACCTAGAGGACTGACAGATAATTGTCATGACAGATGATTGCCCTAGGGTCAGTAGTCAGGGTGTTTGGTGTACAGCACACCATTTGGTGCTATATCATAGGTGATGCTGTGGTCAGAAGAGAGATGAGTAAAAACACACATACACAGATCAAGTTCAAAATTCAGTTATAGATTCTTTGTAGTCCAGGGCCCCAAACTTGTCTCATATTTATAATAGAGTAAGCTAACATCTAGTGCTTGTTGGTGCCATTCTGGCAACTCAATCTTGTATGGCATACTGACCATGAGGAAACATTCTCTCTTTAATCTAACCTCCTGGAAGAGAGGCCACCAGTGAGTCCCAGGACAATTTCATCAACATGAGTCCTAGCTCTCCTGTGGTATTTTGTTGAATCCATGACTTGGAAAGAGGGTAAGATACTTTACCTAAGTGGAGATATGGAATGAAATGAAGGTCTTAAAGTTTATGATCTGAGTTCTGAGAACTCTTTAAATAGCACTGTTGGCTCTGACCACAACCAGGCATCAAAGAAGGTATTAGGAAATTTCCAGAGACACATAAAAGCATAAGTATTCTAGTCAGATTTTTGTTACTGTTACCAAAATACCAGACAAGAACAACTTAGAAGAGGTTTATTTTGGCTTACAGTTCCAGAGGTTCAGTCCATGGTCTGCAGACTCCAACACAGAAACATCATGGTGGAAGGGTTTGGCAGAGGAAAACTTCTCAGTCAAAACTTTGAAGGAGAGAGAGGTGTGGCAGGGGAGGGAGAAGCCAAGGATGAGATATAGACCAAGGATATGTCTCCAGAGACCTGCTTCCTTTAGCCACACCCCACCTGCCTATAGTTACCACCCAGTAATCCATTATAAAAGAGATGCTAGAGAACTGGTTCTCTTTCCTACCATGAGAAGCCATAGCTAGGAGATGCTATGAGGGAATGAGCCCTCACTATGTATGCCAGCACTTTCATCTTGAACTTCCTAGTCTTTTGAACTGTGAGAATTAAAGTTCTGTTAATATAATAAGCTACCCACTTGATGACATTTTGGCATATTTGCCCAAACACACTAAGACAGTGTGCATATCCTACAGTCACCATTTTATTGCTTCAATTCTAACTTTTTACATTTGTATATTTTTAGATTTAAAAAATCATTTTAATTTTTTCTTTGCTCTGTTTCCCCTTTCAGAACATTGACCTTTAAAAGTGTAATGTTAATTTAAAATGTTTCTTTTCAACTGCCAATTGTTACCAAAGAGTCTGATATTATATATTGTCTGTGAAATCCAAAGTATTCCATGTTGTTGGGATGAGACTACACCTAATAAATAGTGTTTCAATGTTTCTTTTGCTCCTGCTTAAATACATACATTTTCTAGTTTGGCATGGACAATTCAACTAATCTACAGCTTGTTATTTAGGATAATTATATGATTAATAAGTGGAATTTGTTTACAATAGGTTATTCCATTAAACTATTAGATTAACTTGCAATTTTGTAATAGTTTGTTGTAATCATGTCCATTATTTTATTTTCTACTAACAATAAGCCTGAAGGAAAACATAGATCATATAAATAGCTTCCTTTGACAGGTGAGGAAGCTAAGGTGAGTGACTTAATATTGCCCCGGATTACATATTTGATGTCACAGTTACAAACAGAATGAGGCTTACTGGACTCCTCATCTGTTGCTCTTGGGCTTTTGGCAATAAACATGAGCTCTCCCCAGGCTCACCTGTCAGGATTTAGATAGTATTTATTCTGAGCCTTTTTCAATATTCACCATGTCAGTAAAGATAGCATGTCATTTTTCTTTCTTTTTTGATGCCTCTATTTCTTCAAGGGAATATAATTTTAATATTCAATAGTGAATATTAAATACATTTATTAAACATGATATATGACAAGAAATTTGTATCCTACATTCAGAACTGTACTGTTACCTAACATTATGATATATATGTCAATGCAGAGAACACAATGGATCCTCCTGCCAGTCACCTTTTAACTACCTAAATTTCACAGCTTCTCAGGGCTATAGGTAGGAAGATCTTACTACATGTCAGACTTGATGCCTGTTTGTCCCTTCCTTAATCCAGAATAAAAAAATCAGAAGTATTACTAGCCTTATATGTTTGGTAACTGATAAGCAGACCTCTGCTCCACATTTCAAAAGAGATGTTGCTGTCAAAACCTGCCCCCAGGGTTCAGCAGGGTATCCTGTCACTCTACAGGATCCTGAGGAACTGATAGGTGCACTATGATCTCACAGACGTACAGGCTGGCATTATTCAGTTAGAGAGTGCCATGGCATGATGGGGAACAACAAGAGTCCTGGAGTTAGACAAAACTGAGCAGACTTGCTTTTCTGTTCAGTAATTGTGTGGTGGGATCCAGTCACTTGTTCAAGGTCCATTTGTACTCATATCAACTTTTTTAAAGAGCAATATGTAGCAATGTTTCCCAAAAGAAAACCATTACACCTTCTTCTCTTCTCTGTACTCCTCCTCCTCCTTTTCCTTTTCCTTCTCCTTCTTTTCCTTTTCTTCTTCTTTTTTAAGAGATGGACATTGAGAGAGAATCAATTTATTTATTTTTCCATCTGTTTTCTTTTTCTCCGACACTTAGTTGTGTATATGGTGCTGGGGTTCAAACCCACATCCTCGAGTATGCCAGGCAAGTACTGTTAATGGCTGAGTAACCACTCTACCACATTCTTTAAATGATTTGAAAGTTTGGTTTCTTTGTAATATACTTCTCTTGTCAGATCTCCAAAGTTCTAACATACATTATGATAATGTATGTTCATTTATAGAAGATTGGTGGGGAAGTAAGTTCAATGAGCTCTAGGAACACAAGATCAGCATTCTACACTATTCATTTCTTGTTCTTTTATCCCTTCCCTTTTCAATGATAAAAAGATCTGTTTTAAAGATGATTTTCCCCCTGCAACATCTAACATACCACAGAGAAGATGAGACAGGACTTACATGTAATGACACACTTTAGAAAAATATACATACAAGACCTTATTATTTTTTTTTTTAGATCATATTCATGGATTTTAGACCTTCTCAGGGAAATGGTGGTACTTGCTAAGTTCTCTTTAGAAGGTATGCATGGTAAAAATGTTGCAGATCCAATCTGTCTTTTTGGCCATGTTCCTTACTTACTGCTTCATCACTACCATTACAATTATAGAGTTATTTTTGAGTTTATTAAAGGATTGAAGAAAACTAAAGGCAATAGAAAATGAATGGTAAATAAGTATGTTCGGTATGGTTTACCCAAAGTCCAAAGGCAATGCACCTAGGAATTTCTATCTTTCCAGAAGGGCCTGTTAGGAAAGTGTTCCAGTTTCCCACCTCATTTCATCCTCCCATTTGTAAGAGTTTCTGCTTGCCAGTCTCTCCATCTGTTGTTAGAAACTTTATTTATTTATTTATTAATTTTTATCCACAAAGGTTAGTCTTATTCCAGAATCTATTTCTCCCTTATGGAAGTGTATTCTTCCAAGTATAAATTAGAATAACCCCATGGGGGATCAGTGAGGACAATTTAGACTTAACATTCACATGGCATGTCTCATGGAAAGGTCATGTAAAATCTAGATTGAGTGTGGGTTTGACAATAACACTTTCTAAAAGTCTCCCCAATGGCAAATATTAAGATTCAAGGACAGAAAAACAAAATCCACAAGAAGGAAAAGACCTTATATCCCTCCCTATAATTTTCATTGCCATCGTTACCCAAAATGTGGCCTAGTGGTATTAATTTTGTTAGTTTACCCCATTTCTAAATCATATTTCCTAAGGCTGCTGGGTATAATTAATTCAGGATTTTTTTTTTTTTCCTCTGCAGTACTTGGGGTTGAACCTAGGGTCTCACATGTGCTAGGGAAACACTTTATCATTAAGCTAAATCCCCTTTTATTTTTCATTTTAAATCAGGGTCTAAGTTGCCCAGAATGGACTTTAATTGGAAACCCTCCTCTCATTTTCCTGGGTACAGGTGTTTCTTTATGACTGTTTCCTTAGTTGTCTAAGACCAAACCAAATCATTAATTGCAATAATGCATTATTATTCTTTTTGGTCTTAGCATGCAGATGGCATTGAAGTAGGGCAAGGGGTAGGGGACAAGGTTTCATTTCTGTAGTTAACAGTTATAAAACTGAATTTTTTTGGCTGACGTACATATGGGGATAATATTGAAGTATTGGTCAAATTTTAAAAAATGCTTAATAGAGATATTGGAACAATGTAAGTTAAGCACCAAATTTCATATTAAATTGTAGCTATGAAACTAGAACTCACTAAACACAACTGTAGCAAGTGGTAGACCAATTATATGTATTTTATTAAAGGATAACCTTCCATTTAATGAAAAATTTAATTATTGAAATAATAATAATAAAGAATTAATATGTTGTTTGAGACTAAAAATACCCAGAGATTGTTTGAGAAGCTGTTAAACTGAAGAGTATTCATTTTCCATTCTTCTTTTATCCTTCCTTTTTATAGAAATATTAGTTTAATTTATTTAATTTTTGACATGCAAAATATGGAAAGAGCAAGAACATTGACTAGCTGACAAATGTCAGGGCAAAAATAAAATGTAATTATAGCTTCAGATGATGTCTAATTTTCCATAGCAAGTAATACAAATCTCTGAAATCAGGACCAAATGAAATCTAAATTTTATACTTGGCCAGAGAGATACAGAGTAACTTTGATATTCTATCATTCATTAAACTTTAAAAAATACAACTAAATTTGAAAATTTCATCTTTGCTATTTTATTCTAGATGAAGGTCAAATATAAAGTTTAATTTTTTAAACTAAGTTTTTGATTTCAGAAATTTACATTTCTGTCATTCTCTTAAATGTCTGGATAACTATGTACATACTTTTTCATCTCTTTTCTTGCATAAATATATTTTTTTGTGTGGAAAACCTTGTCTTTGCAGAGATGTCATATCATGACTGCACATAATTTCAAGTGTTTTTCACATAAGATTCTCAAATTTTAATTCTCTGATCCAGTATTTACATACTCAAGGCAGATGTGCTTTTAAATGGTCTGGGCTTATTTATGGGTTAAAATGGCTTGAGTTTCTGGAACAAATTAATCACATATACATCTTATAAAAGCAATTAAAAGAGGGTTGGAGAGATGGCTCAACAATAGAGTGCTTGCTCGGCATGTGTGAGTATCCTGGTTTGATCCTGAGTTCCACATACACAACTAAGTGGGGAAAATAAAAACCAGATGAAAAAATAAAATTAATTCTCTGTCTCTCTTTAAGAAAAAAAAAGTGATTAAAAGACTAAAATCAAATATCTGTTCAAGACCTATATGCTATTCATTAATGTAGCCAATTAATACATGTCAAATGTTTATAAAAATGTTATTATATTGTTAGATCTCAAGAACTGCTGTGTTCAGATGTGTGATTTCCAATCTCCCATATATATTTATAAAGTAATAATTTTGAACTATTTGAGTGGTTTTCAAACTAAATATTATCCAGGTCACTTCAAAAAATTTCCTTGCTTAAGTCACACCTTCCAATAATTAAATCTGAAAAGTGGGAGTGGGAGTGGGATTCAGGCATTGATTTTTCCCCAGCAGTTATTTTGAAATAAAAACACAAACAAATAACAACAACAAACAACAATACCAGGGTATATCCATAAAATAATAAATCAACACCCATATCCCTTGCAACATTTGCTTCAGCTCTTGTTATATAAGCATTAATGTGTTTTTATTATTCTGAAATAGTTCTAAATTATGAAATATTATTGCCAAATATTTCTGCATGTAATACCTAAGAACAAAGTCATTCTTCTGTATCAATCCCACATAATTATCACACTCGGAATTTAACAATGACCACATTATTATCAAATACACAGTCTGTATTTAAAACTATCTACTTATCCTCATTATGTCCTTCATAGTTGCATTTTTAAAAATCACAATTCAAATATTGATGTTGTTTGCCTTGTCTTTTTTGTTATTTTCTTTTTATCTAAATCAAATTTTTTCACTTTTAATTTGTCTTAGAGTACCACAATTATGTGAAGGAAATAACTCATAAGTGGTAATGTAATTTACATAGTATTTATTTTTATTATATCTATTTTAAAATTAATTTGACAGATTTGTATAGATTTATAATGTATGATGTATTTTGGAATGTATGTGCCTTGTGGAATAGCTCAATGGTGTTAATTACTATATGCCTTACCTCATACATTTAGCATTTTTTAGGGGGATGAGAGCACTTAAAAAATCTACTCTAAGCCATTTTCAGGAATACAATTCATTGTTATTAAGTCACCATGTTGTATAACAGATCTCTGGAACATATTTCTTCCAGGTGAAATTTTCTGTCCTTGGACCAAGGTTTCTCCCATGCACCTATTTTCCCAACCCTACCCTGTTCCTGTATTTCTAGGAGTTTGAGTTAAAAATTTCACATGTAAGATCATGAGGCATTTGCTTCCTGCATCTGTTTCATTTAACATAATATCGTCTAGATTTCTCTATGTTGTACAACAGGATAAACTTTAAGGATGAACAGTATTCCCTTGTGTATACATACTATGTTTTCTTTGACTAATTAATTATCTGTTGATGGACACCTAGGTTGTTTCTAAATCTTGGTTATTGTGAATAATGTTGAAGTGAACACAGGAGTGTAGATGTCTCTTTGATGCTCTGATTTCACCTTAGGATATATACCCAATAGTGGGATTGCTGGATTATATGGTCATTTAATTTTTAATTTTTTCTAGGAACCTCCGTATTTTTCTCCATAGTGGTTGTGCTAATTTACATCCCTACCAACAGTGTGCAAGTGCTTTTCATTTTTTCCATATCCTTGCCATTCTGGGTATGTTATTGTCATTTCAGTTTTGTTTTAATTGCCATTCTAACAAGTGTAAGATGTTGCACTGTCATTCCAATTTGTATTACTCTGATGATTTGCTCTGTTGAGAGTTTTTTCATATACCTTTTGGTCATTTGTATGCCTTCTTTTGAGAAATGTCAACTCAGGTTCTTTGCTCATTTTTATTTATTTATTTGTTTAGGTTTCATCTGGCAAATAAATTCTGGGAACTGAGATGGCAAAAGGGTGTGTTTAACTAGGGTAAGCTCATACTGCACTGGGGCAGCAGGGTTCATGGTCCTATATTTCAGGCTAATAAAGCTGGACTGACCCTGGTAAGTGTAGGGACTGGACAAATCCTACCTCTGCCTGATGCATAGGATGTCTGCTTACCTGCAAGATAGCAGAGCATTGATCAGTTATTTATTTGTTTTAAAGAGAGAGGGGCAGAGAGAGAGAGAGAGAGTTAGAGAGAGAGAGAGAGAGAGAGAATGAGAGAGTCAATTTTATTTAGTTTTCCATATGACTTTAGTTGCTCTGGCACTTCGTTGTGTATGTGGTGCTGGGGTTTAAATCTGGGTCCTCTCACATACCAGGTAAGCTCCATAACCACTGAGCCACTGCTCCAGCCCTGATCAGTTCTTTTTAAAAAATAATTTTTATTTAAAAATTTTTAACTGACACATAATATTTGTACATTTTCATGGGATACAGTGAGATACTTTGATAGTGTGCAGTGATCATGTCAAGGGTGATAGCATGTGTATCACCCCAAATATCATTTCTTGTGTTGTCTTTGATTATTTTAAAATCAGGTTGTATTTTGAATTTTGTTTTAGTTTTGTTATTGAGTTATATCAGTTCCTTATATATTTTGGATATTAACCTCTTATTAGCTGTATTTTTTCACATATTTTCTTCCCATTTCAAAGATGTATCTTTACTCTGCTAATGGTTTCCTCTGATGAACAGAAGCTTTTTAGTTTTGTCTAGATTCATTTTTTTTGCCTATACTTTTGGGACTATATCTAAAAGTCTGACTATATCAGACCATTGTTGTAGAAATTTTTCTCTGTTTTCTTTCTTCTTTTTATTTTTATTTTTTACAAAGACAGAGGGACAGTGAGAGAGAGAGAGAGAGAATCAAATTTTATTAGCTTTTCATATGACTTTTGTTGCTCTGACACTTCATTGTACATGTGGTGCTGAGTTCGAACCCATGTCTTCGCATGTGCCAGGCAAGCACTGTCACCGTTGAGTCAGCACTCCAGCCCCTCTGTTTTCTTTTAATGATTTAACAGTGTCAGTTCTTATACTTAAGTCTTTATTACACACTGATATGATTTTTGTATGTGATGTGAGATAAGGGTCTAATTTCATTCTGTGTGAATATCCAGTTTTTCCCAGCACAATTTACTGAAAACACTCTCCTTCATCTGTTGTGTTCTTGGAACTTTTTTTCAAAAATCAAATGACTATAACTGCATTGACTTATTTATGGGCTTTCTATTCTGCTCCATTGGTTTTTGGGTCTACTTTTATGCCAGTATAATGCTATTTTGACTATTATAGTTTTATACTTGAAGTTAGGTAGAGTTGTGTGTCTAGCTTTGTTCTTTGTGTTCAAGATTGCTTAGGCTCTTTAGGGTCTCTTGTGGTTCCATATGAATCTTATAATTTTTCTATTTATGTGAAAAAGGTCACTGGAATTTTGATAGCAGTTGTATTAAAACTATAGATTGATTTCAGTAGTATGGGAGTTTGACAATATTAAGTCTTCTCACCCTTGTACACAGGGTATTTTTCCACTTATTTGTGTTTTCTTTGATTTTTTTTTCATTAGTGTATAGATTTTTCAATTTCTTGGTTAAATTAATTCATACTTATTTTCTTCTATGTTTTTGTGTGTATGGGTGAATTTTCTTGATTTCTTTTTCAGATAGTCTTGCTAGTTTAAAGACATGCTACTGAGTTTTGTATGCTGATTTTGTATTCTGAAATTTTACTGAATTTGTTTATTACTTCTAAAAATTCTCTAGTAGAGTTTTTCAGGTTTTCTATGGATAAGATCATATTATCTGCAAATAAGAATAATTTAACTTATTTCCACTGTATGCTTTTTATTTCCTTCTCTTCTCTAATTTCTCTGGCTAGAACTTCCAGTACTATGTTTAACAGAAGTGATGAGAGAATCTTGTTCCTAAACTTAGAGAAAGTCTTTCAACTTTTCATTAGTGAGAATGATATTAGCTATGGTTTTATCATATGGCCTTTATTATGTTGAAATGAATTCCCTCTATACCTAATTTGTTGAGAGTTTTTATCATGAAAGGATGTGGAATATTGTCAATTGGTTTTCTGCATGTAGAGAGGTGATTTTTGGTTGTTTTCAGTACTGGTGATTGACCCAGGGTTGCTCTACATCCCCAGCCCATTTTATTTTATTAATTGAAAAAACATTGAGAAAGATTTTCACTATATTGTACAGGCTGGCCTTAAACTTTTAATTCTCCTACTTCATTTTCTTGAGTAGCAGGGATTACAGGAGTGCACACTGCATCTGGCCTTATTTACAGTTTTTATTCTTCATTCTGTTAATGTGGTGTATCACTTGTATAGATGGATATGTTGAAACATTCTTGTGTTCTTGGGATAAATACCATTTGATGATTAGGTATGAACCTTCTAATGTGTTTTTGTATTCGATTTGGTTTACTTGGTTGAAGATTTGTATATCCTTATTCTTCAAGAACATTGGCCTATAATTTTATTTTATTATAGTATCCTTGTATGTCTTCAGCATCAGGGTAATTCTGCTCTTGTAAAATTAGTTTGGAAGGATTCTGTTTTTTATTTTTTTTGGAATAGTTTGGGAAGGATTAATGTTTGTTCTTTGGAGGTTTGGTGGAATTTGTCTGTGAGGTCACTGGATCTTGGCCTTTCCTCTGTTGGAAAACTTCTTACTTCTAATTAATATGCTTACTAAGTATTGGACATTTATATTTTTATTTTTTTATTATTCACTCTTTCTAGGTGGTATATTTTTAGAAAACGATCCATTTATTTTAGACTACCCAATGGTTGGCATGTAATTCTCCATAGTACTCTTATAATCCTTTGTATTTATGTGGTATCAGTTGTAATATCTCATCTTTTGTTTCTGATTTTAATCATTTGCTTCTTTTCCCTCTTATTTTTAGTCCACCTACTTTTGTCAATTTTATTTATTTTCAGAATACCGACATTTTAGTTTTGTTGCTCTTTTCTCTTATTTTTCTAGTCTTTTTCATTCACTTCTGCTCTGATACTCTTATTATTTCTTCTACTGATTTAGGATTAGATTTATTCTTTTTATTCCAGTTTCTCAAGGTATGACATTAGTTTATTTGAGGTCTATTTTTTTGGATATGCATTTAATACTCTGAAGTTCCCTCTTAGAACTAATTTTGCTGCATCCCATAAGTTTTGGTCTACTGAATTTTCATTTTCATTTATTTGAAGATATTCTTTTGTTTGTTTTTAATTTCTTATTTGAATCATTATTTTTTCAGGAACATATTGTTTAATTTTCATGCATATATTAATTATCCAAAATTCTTCCTGTTATTGATTTCTAGTTTCATACCACAGCAGTCCTAAAAGATAGTTGACATGTTTTTTATCTCCTTAAATTTATTAAGATTTGTTTTTTGGCCTAAGATATAATCTGCCTAGAGAATATTCTAAGAGCTTGAAAAGAAAGTGTAGTCTGCTTGAGAAGTGTTTTAGTTTAAAGAAGAAAAAGAGGAATTTTTGTGTGATGTCAAAGTTAGGTCTTTATCTACTTAACTATAACCATAAGAGATTTTATGTAAACCTTATGGTAACCACAAAGCCAAAAACTAAAATGTATATATAGACATTCCATCCATTAATGAAGGCTAATATTGACCTTCATGAAATTTGTTCAGTTGTATTACAAAATGTCCTTCAACTTGAATTTGTATTTTTGTTTCTTCAAAATTGGATTAGGTTAAATATTTTAGGCAGTATATTTATCTCTGTGTATGCAATGTTACTTGTCTTATTGATGACACTAGCTTTGATAATGGTATGGATTGCTCCAATAAAAATGTTCTCTTTACTTTGTCATTAATGTGACAAAAGAAACAAAATAGTGATTCAGCATTCTGTTTCTCAGCAATTTCTCACCTGATGGTTTTAGCATTCAATGTTAATTCTTGTCTGAATCAATTATTACACATGTATTTGTAAAATAATGAGTTAAAAATACCTATCATGCCTAATGCACTGTGCAATTGGTATTCTAAAGAATTCTACATAAGACCTTTTCTTTCTGTCCCCATTTCTCTAATTTTCAATTATATGTATATGGATTTTAAAATTTAACCTTATACTTAATTGTCATTACTCATTTTAATGCCCAAATTATCCAAAGTTGATCCATGTGAGGAGCCTTTTTAAACATTTCCCTATTCGATTTTTGGGACACTTCCTATTTTAATGATACAACAGGCTATTCCATGCTCATGAGCACTTTTACTGCCCCAGACTGGAAACTGTTTGTTTTTGTTTTGTACTGGGAATTGAATCCAGGGGTACTTTACCATTGAGTCACATCCCCAGTCCCATTTTACTTTTTATTTCGAGTAGGGTTTTTTTTTTAAATTCTTGAGGCTGGCCTCAAATTTGCATCACTTCTGTCTCAGCCTCACAAATTGCAGAGATTACGATGTGCACTACTTTGCCTGGCTCAGTTTTTTTTTAAGTTGTCGTTCCCTTAAAAGGCATTTATATCTGGGTGCTTTATGTGCTCATTCAGAACTGGGATTCTTGCTTCTAGAGTCCTTCAGTGGACAGAGGTAGCAATTTTACGTATATTTAAAAGTGTATGTGAATATACCTGCTGTTAATCCAACACTACAAGTTTTCTTTTTCTTCTCCATACTCTGTTTATACCTACTTTATCCCACAGAAGTAACCCTGTTTCCTAACCACATGAAATATTTATCTATTTCTTAGATTTGTGTTATACAAAAAATAGCTTTTGAATGGCTGTAGTTATCCTATTATTATTACCATCATAAAACCTTCTGAGTAAAATTCAAGATTTATTTGCAGTTCCACTGATCCTTAGAATATATTCCACTGAAGCTATATTAGTCTGAATATTGCATTTAGGTGTTACTAATATTCATCATTTTTTCTTCATGGTTATCAATTTGATATACAGATGAGTTTATTTGATTCCTTTTTCATTTTTTTCCCTATTTGGTTAATTTCTTTTTTTTGGTTAATTTCTTATCAGACATTATACATTAAGATTTTTACAGAATCAGAACTATTATCAAGAGATAATGACAGAAAAAGTTTCCCTTGCCTCTCTCTTCCTATTCACTTCTTAGAGTCAATTAATTTCAATTTATTATTTTCTGATATATTACCTTTTGTGTTTATTTTTGCAAAAACAAAAACATAAAATATGATCTTATTTTCCCTTCTTTGTTACAAGAAGTGTGTGTGTGTGTGTGTGTGTGTGTGTGTTTTGTTAGCCTTACTTTTTTTTTTGGTGCTGGAAATTGAATATAGGGGTACCCAACCACTGAGCCACATCCCCAGCCCCTTTTTACTTTTTTTTTTTTTTGAGAGAGTATCATCTTTATTTAGTTTTTCATGTGGTTTTTGTTGCTCTGACACTTAGTTGTGTATGTGGGGCTGGGTTTGATCTAGGATCCTTGAGCATACCAGACAACCACAGTAACTGCCGAGCCACCGCTCCGGTCCCCTTTTTACTTTTCTTGAAACAGTGTTTTACTAAGTTGCTTAGGGCCTTGCTAAGTTGCTGAGAGGCCTTGTTTTTTTTTTTTTCCTTGTTAATATTCCCGGATAAACTTGAGAATCACTGCAGCTACTTATTCATAGTTTTTCATTGTGAGGACATATAATTTATTCAACTTGTGTTTTATGTATAGGAATTTAGGTTTTTCCAATTTTTTGCTATTACAAATAATGACACACACATACATTCAACACATATATTCAAATATTGAAAGAGTATGTCTAAGGTTAATTCTCTTAGTAAGATTGCTGTGTCAAAGGTTAAATCTACATGCGTATTTGTTAGATATTCCCTAATTCCTCCATTTAGGTAGTTTTGTCCTTCCACCAAAATGTATGAAAGTGTATTTCCTCATGTCCTTGGCAACAGGGTATTATATGAAGGTTTAGAATTTTTGCAAATCAGGCAAGTGAGAGATATATTTTACTATAATAATTTATTTTTGTTTACATTTCTTTGAGTGAAATTGAGCATCTTTTCATGTATTTATACTTCTCTTATACTTTGATTTAAATGTCAATAGAGTTTTTCTTCTTTTTCTAAAATTTATTCTTTGTTCTAGTAGTTTTTTACATCTTAGTATTGTAAGTATTTTCTCTCAGTTTGTCATTTGTATTGACGTTACCTATGATGGGTGTGTGTTTGTAGTGGGTTTGTAAAAAACGTTTTCTCTCTCACCCATTCTTTTTCTTGACTTTCAAAATGTTTAAGCGTTTACCAAATGATTCCAAAGTGCAGCCAAGGTTGAGAACTCCTGGCTTAATGTAACAGAAATATCATTGTTATGGTTTGGATGAAGGGTGTCCCCAAAAGCTCTATGTGAGACAATGCAAAAAGGCTTAGAGGTGAAATGATCGGGCTTAATCCAATCAGTGAATTGATCCTCGATAGGGATTAACTGAATGGACACTGTAGGCTGGTAGGGTGTAGCTGGAGGAGGTGGGTCATTGGAGGTATGTATGTCTTTGGGATATATATTTTGTATCTGGCAAATGGAATCTTTCTCTGCTTCCTCATCATCTTGTGAGCCACTTTCTTCTGCCACACTCTTACACCATGATGTTCTGCCTCACCTTGAGCCCCAAGGAATGGAGCTGGCCTTCTACAGACAGAGATCTCTGAAACCGTGAGCCTCAAAATAAACTTTTCCTCCTCAAATTGTTCTTGTCCGGTCTTTTAGTGACAGCAGTGAAAAAGCTGACTAAAACAATCATCAGGTTATACAAGTCTCCATTTCCTCTTATTCATGAAAGTTGTTTAAAGTAAACTATCAAGGGGCTGCAGCAGTGGCTCAGCAGTTACCGTGCGTGCCTGGTATGGGCGAGGACGCAGGTTTGAACCCAGCACCATGTACACAATGAAATGTAGAAGCAACAAAAGCCATATGAAAAACTAATAAAATTGATTCTCTCTTTCTCTTTCTCACTGTCCCTCTCTCTCTTTTTTAAAAAAGTAGATTATTAAATATAGGTAATGATGAAAGATAACATTGATGTTTTATATTGTAAGGCTAAATTATTTTTAAAGTTTTTGATATATATTTGTCGATAAAAGATTATAAAAACGTCATGATTATTCAGGAAATGCTAAAGGGAAAGGAATAGGATGGTAAATGACTGCACATGTTTTACTTGAGAAATAGGTGAGACCTTCAGGACTGCAAATGGAAGCTGAGGAGGTGGGCATATTTTTCCCTCTGTAGTTTGTTAAGTTTTTCTGCACTTCACATAGGTTTGTGTCTCTTTTAATCTCACTTTGGAGCATCTTGTAATTTTTCCCCCCAAGAGAATCTTTGCTGGAAAAAGCACTTTTCAAACTGTATGCACTGAAATTCCTACTAGTACAACAATTATCTCGTTATATATATATGAACCCAATCATGTGCCTATCCATTAGATTTCTACTTGCTCTTTTGCATCAATCCCCAGTCCCTAGGATGCTGCAACCAGGCCATGAATGTCTTCACAGAGACTCTTGCCTTTACTTAAAATGTACATGTCTCTGTCATTTGACTGACAGCCTCTGTATTGACCCTTTTGCTGACACTCTTTCCCCATGCAGAGCTGATCATTCCTACTAACCCAGTACAATTGACCCTTCAGTACTTGTGCTTATACTAGAACATTTACACTGAGGACATTCATTTTTCCCCCCAATGTTTCTTTCCCTTTAGAGTTGTGAGCTCCTTGAGGAAAAAAATTTCTTGATCATTTTATTTCTGTGTTTCTGACCAAGTGCTTTATATATAGACAGTGTTCAATAAATGTCTGATAAATGAATGAAAATTAGTTTGAATCTGGATTGTCACCCAAAGGCCCATGTACTAAAAGTTTGGTCCCCAGGATGGTACTATTGGAAGATACTGTAACCTTTAAGAGAAGGGAGTTCATACCCTTGAGGAGAATATGGGAACCCTAACAACTATCTCTCTGTCTTCGCTCCCTGGCTCAGGAGATGAGTAATTTTGTTTCACCATGCACTCTTGCCATCATGTACTGCATAAAAATTATTGGTCCTCAACACTCCAGCATATGGGAGTTGTCAATGACTTCCTCAACAAGACTCCTGAAGTGAAGGAATTACAGTAAAAACTCAATGAGTGCGATGCCATTAAAGTAAAAAGTTTCTGTACAGCCAAGGAAATAGTCAAAACAGTCAAGAGACAACCTACAGAATGGGAGAGAATTGTGGCCTGTGATCCCTCTGACAGGGAACTAATATAAAAAATTTGCATAGAGCTCAAAAAACTCAATAACAAAAACACAAACAATCCAATCAATAAATGAGCCAGAGAGCTAAACAGAAACTTCTCAACAGAGGAAACTGAGCAAGCCGATGAATACATGAGAAAGTGTTCCAAAGCACTGGCAATCAGAGAAATGCAAATAAAAGCTACCATAAGATTTCACCTCACTCCAGTCAGACTGGCAAAAATGAAGAAAAAAAAATAATAACAAATACTGGAGGGGTTGTGGAGAGATAGGAACACTAGCACACTGTTGGTGGAATTGCAGACTGGTCCAGCCACACCGGAAAGCAATGTGGAGACGCTTCAAAAAATTAATCCCCCATATGACCCAGCTATCCCTCTAATGGGGATTTTCCCAGTGGAGTTAGAATTAGTACATTATAGCAACACAGCAAAAATCCTTGTTCATAGCAACTCAATTTATAATAGCTAAATTATGTTACCAACCCAGATGCCCCTCACTAGATGAACGGATCCAAAAGGTCTAGTATATATATATATACAATGGAGTTCTCAGCTATTAGAAACAATGATATTGCATCTATTGAAGGTAAATGGATGGCATTGGAAGAAATCATGCTGAGTGAAGTTAGCCAAGCCCAGAGAGTCAAGGACCGAATGGTATCCCTTATTTGTGGAGACTGGACCTAAATTCAGGTTTTGGAGTAAAGTAGACAAACTCATGTGTTAGATCCATAGAACAAAAACTGCAAAATGTTAATATTTATGAGAAACAGTTGCAAGATACTTCATAAGATATTTGAACAAGCTATGCTGCATGCCTGCACAAATATGTAAATGTTTAATCCTATTGTCAAATATTTTGAAGAATAACAGGGGATGATAGGAAGGAAGGAAAAGGGGAAATCTCAGAATGGAGATACAGCAAGGTACAGTCCAAGCAGTTATAAATGTCACTGTATATACTATAGCCATATATATAAAAAATGTTCTTCATAGGTATAAAAATTATGTCACATAGAGATAGATGTATTGGGAAGGACTGGGGAGGGATAAGGGTGAGTAATGGGGGGGGTTCTTGGGGGAAATCTAATTTTCAAAATTTATATATATATATTGTTTTGTTAGTAGCATATTTGATTGTTCAACAAACAAATTTCTTAATAAAAATAATAATATTTAAAAAGTAGTTACACTAGGAAAAAAAATAATTATGTCACTGTATTTAGGTTTTTTAGGAACAATATAGGACCCAGAAGAAAGGCAAGGGATCAGGGGATGGGAGGACGGAGGTAGAGGGATGTGGGGAGGGGGATATTGAACAAATTGTATTGCTGATTTGTGTGCATCTGGGAATATGTGACAACTAATCCCATCATTATGTAAAACTATAATGCACTAATAAAAAATAAAAAAAACTCTTAGTAAATAACATAAAGATCAGTAGAGTAGAGGGAAGAGAAGAGGGGGTGGGAGGAAGGGAGAGGAAGGGGAAATACTGGGGAATGAATTAGACCAAGTTATATTGTATGATTTTATAATTATGTCATTGTATATTCTTTAACATGTATAACTAAAAAGAACCAATAAAAGTGTAAATAAAATATTGAAAAAAAAAAGAAGAGCTGGAGCAGCATTTCAGCGGTTCTGGAGCTTTCCTGGCATACGCAGGGATGCAGATTCAAACCCCAGTACCACTTACACAGCAAGGTGTTGGAGAAATGAGGGCCACATGAAAAACTAAATGAAACTTGATTCTATCTCTCTCTCTCTCATTGTCCCTCTCTCTCTCTTTAAAAAAAAAAAAGAAAAAAACAGAAGAAAAAAAGAAAGAAAAAATCATTGGTCCCTTCTGATTGCAACAAATAAAACAAAACTTGAGACTAAATAGACCTTTTTGTCTTATAAGTTATTTTTTCAAGTGTTTTGTTATAGTGATGGAAAGCTAACACACAAGGAGACCCAATTATTGATTCTATAATTGGGTACTAAGAACTTAGATTTCAATAAAGAATTAGGTTAGGGGACTAAGGATGTGACTCAGTGGAAAAGTGCTTATGTAGCATGCATGAGGTCCTGGGTTTGATCCCAGCATCACAAAAGAGTTAAATTAATTAACATTTAGTTCTCTAAAACAATGTTTATAAAACTTCAGTGGGTTTTTTTCCCCCAGAAGATATAATTCAGTATATTACAGTGACACAGCTACATCATTGTTTATAGCAGCACAATTCACAATAACTAAACTATGAAGTCAACCCAGATGCCCATGATTAGATGAATGGTTCAAGAAACTGTTGTGTGTGTGTGTGTGTATATATATATATATATATATATATATATATATATATGTACATATATATACATACATACATACATACCATGGAATTCTACTCAGCTATTAAAAAAGCATAGCCTTTGCTGGTTAATGGATGGAGATGGAGAAAATGATGCTGAGTGAAATTAGCCAAACCCAGAAACTTAGGGGCTGAATGTTTTCTCTCATATGTAGAAGACAGAGTACAATATAGGAAAGAGTGAGAGAATAATAAGTTTAGACAATAGACTCATCCAACAAATTACCAATTGAAATGTAGGAAACCTTGCAGACTAGGGATCAGTGGGGATGGAGAGGGGGAAGGAGATCTGGGGGGATATATGATGTGTATATGTATGGAAGTGTAAAATAAACCTCTTCAATATGTAAAACTATAATGAAAATAAAATCTTGCTTAAAAAAGATTAATATTTTAGTTCTATAAAACAAAGTTTCTAAAGCTTCAGTCATGGGTTTTGCCACATGTGTTATCACATATGTTTATAATTATTAATATTATACATATAGTATTTTAATTTATAATTATTATTTTTAAAATTGAAGTAATTGTTTTAAACCCATCAAAAGTGATACTAGTGATTCCAAGATGGCGAGCTGCAGGAAGGCTGCTTCTCATTTGGCTCCATGACTGGATGAAAAACTCCAGGACAGCTCCATTGCTGTGAGGTACATTTAGGGGGAAATTATCACCAGAACACAGTGCTAGTTAGGGGAGATTTTTGGAGGTTGAGATATTTGGGTGCAGCAAATGGAAAAGAGGGATTGCATCCATCCCAGCTTGGATATGACAGCTACAGCCTCCATTGCCTCCAATCAGCAAGGGAGTGGTGGAGGAGCTGTGCGATCTAATCTGCTGTAGAGAAGCAAGTTATATAAGGAACTGTGCATTGGGCTCAACTAGGGACACCCTTACTGCACCTCCACTGCGTAAGGGCAGGACAGTGTCTCTCAGCTGCCTGCAAGGGTGAGAATCAGGAGTCTTATTGAACAGACTGCCTGGCAGGAAGGAGTCAGCAGTTCAGAGCAGGCTACTCCATAATTCTGAAAGGAGGCAGCCATGATTCAGAGGCTGAACCCAGAAGAGGAGACAAGGGACAGGCCCAGGCTTCACTTAGCTCAGGGAGATATTGGTTAGTGGAGTGCAGGAGAGACTTGCTCAGTCCTGCCCACTCTACCCGCAGACAGAAGGCTCACATGATAAGCTAAGGTGGGCAGGAGCACTAAAGGGACCACAGTCTGAGCACAGAAAATCTGGAGGGACTGTGAATGCAACTAGCAGATATGCTTTCAACCCCCGTGTCTAAAAATCTGAAGTATCTCCAGGGACAGCCCTTCAGAAAAGTCTCCACCCAGAAAGCCCAGGAGACTGAGCTAGAAACCCAATTGTCTACTTGAGATCACATAATTCCAGACTGAGAGACCCTGCTAACAGAACTCAGGAGGACAGTGAACATCTGATCCCTATGTGTAGAGAGACAACCTCAGTGAACATGGTTCCAATTTTTCATTAAGAATTTTTTTATTTCCTGTTTTTTTAAATGGATATAGAGTTACAAATGAGGGGGAAAAATTATCAAACATTCAAGAACCAATGTATATATACTTTGTTATCCAGGGCTAATGCCATATCACAGATGCCCAGCTTGGGTTCCCCATGTTGCTGTTTCACCCAGAAGAACTCCTGAGTTAAATGGATATCTCATGGAAGATAGAGGTCTCCTTCTGAGATGATTCCCCCCTAGTCCCACCCTCCAGTCTCCTAGGTGTTCTTCCTACACCCTCCCCCCACCCTGTCCCCTACCCTACGCCTCCAAGTATCCTAGGGAGTCATCTCCCTGTTGTGTTGAGAATCATATGATTTGCAGTTATTATTAGCTTAGCCCTCTAACATACTGCTTCCCGATGTATTCTAGCTTCCACAGATGAGAGAAACCATTTTGCCCTTGAGTCTCTGATATTGGGATACTTCATTTAGGATAATTCTTTCCATCTCCATCCATTTGATATCAAAAGTCATAATATCATCTTCTTTAATGGCCGAGTGGTATTCCATTGTATCTATGTACCACAGTTTTTGAATCCACTTGTCAAGTGAGGGGCGTCTGGGTTGGTTCCATAGTCTAGCTATAGTAAATTGAACTGCTATAAACATTGAGGAAGCCACATCACTATAATAAGCTGATTCTAACTCTTCTGGGAAAATACCCAGGAGTGGGATAGCTGGGTCATGAGGTGGTTCCATCCCTAATTTTTTGAGGATTCTCCACACTGCTTTCCAGAGTGGCTGAACCAGTTTGCAGTCCCACCAGCGTGTGACAGTGTTCCTCTTTTCCCACAGCCCCTCCAGAATCTGTCATTGTTTGTATTCTTCATTTTTGCCCCTCTAACAGGAGTGAGGTGGTATCTCATTGAAGTTTTGATTTGCATTTCCCTTATAGCTAATGATGTAGAGCATTTTCTCATATATTTATGGGCTTTCTGGATTTCCACTGGAGAGAAGTTCCTTTTGAGTTCTTTAGCCCATTTATTGATTGGATTATTTGTGAGTTTGGAGTTTAGTTTCTTTAGTTCCCTGTATATTCTGGATATTAGCCCTCTGTCCAAGGTGTAGCAGGCAAAGATTTTCTCCCATTCTGTAGGTTCTCTCTTGATGCTCTTGACTAGATCTTTAGCTGTGCAGAAAGTTTTTAGTTTGATTGCATCCCATTCATTTATTCTTGATTTTACAGCTTGAGCCATGTGAGTTTTGTTAAGGAAGTAGCTGCCGACTCCTATATGCTGTAGTGATGATCCTACTTCTTTTTCTAGTAAGTTTAAAGTTGTTGGCTTAATATCCAGGTCTTTGATCCATTTTGATTTAATTTTTGTGCAGGGTGAAAGATAAGGATCCAGCTTCAGTTGTCTACATATGGCTGTCCAGTTTGTCCAACACCATTTGTT
>PVKS010006474.1:0-78230 GCA_004027875.1 Aplodontia rufa
CAGGGGCTGGAGCAGTGGCTCAGCGGTTTCGGCACTTGCCTGGCAAGCAGGAGGACCCGGGTTCAAACCCCAGCACCACGTACACAACTGAGTGTTGGAGCAACAAAGGCCATGTGAAAAACTAAATAAAGTTGTTTCTTTCTTTCTCTGTCTCTCTCACTGTCCCTCTCTCTTTAAAAAAAAAAAAATGTGACAACTAATCCCAAGATTATGTAAAATTATAATGCACTAATAAAAATAAATTTTAAAAAAAGAGAACAATTCTGAAATATTCACTTGTAAGGACTAAGAGTATAGTGCCAACAATGACAGAAAAGGATTACCAGGCCTTATAAAAATAAGAAAATTTAGGAAGTTACCTGGAACCTGGCTAGCTTTTTATACTACCTCAATTTAAAAAAAAATGTGTAATATGTGAGATCTACGTGTGGAGTATATATAACCAAAGCTCAGGAGTAATCTATGATATCCATGATGTGGTTTTCCCCAATGGCTTACAAAATACAGCCTATCAAACTCAATACAGAGCATGGTGTAAACAATAGCTCTGTCACATTCCTCATCCCTACGCTAACCCGTAACCCGTAACCCGCAAACCCCAAATACTGTTAGTTATTGACACTTCTCTTCCTATTGCTCCCATTTAACTAAGGTGGAAAGCAATCCATCTGACCATCTGCTGCTGTCACTTGTTCTGCAACAACTACCCCCACAGCCACCTCTGCTCAGACTACCTCCCTCCTAAACCCCTGGACAGTCTTCCCAAAAGCCAGCCTTCCCAAATTCAGATCAGGGAGCTCCTGGCCTTAGAAATGTCACAGGATGAATCACTTCATAAAACGAAAACAGTGAGAGAAACTTAGGGCTCAGTGAGACCCCTTATCCCCTCATCCTCACAACAACCTTGTAAGGCAGATGTTAAATGTAGGGAAACTGAGGCTCACAGATACAAGTTATCTGTCCAAGTTTGCACAACTGTCCTACTCTCACCCACAAGTACACGTGGATGGGATGGGTGGGGAGGGGCGGTTGTGAAGTCACACAAAGCAGGCATCCTTTTCTCCAGGCTTTAATTTAAAATAGAACCTTTTCATCTGTCAACTCTAGTGTTCAAAGTTATGATCTCTTGCTAGGTATGGTTCTACTTAGGACTATTGTTTGCCAATCTCAGAGATTCCTTTTCCTTATCAAGAAGGAGAAGACAAGCCGGGCATGGTGGGGCATGTCTATAATTCCAGAAGCGTGGGTGGCTGAGGCAGTAAGACTACAAGTTCAAAGCCAGACTCAGCAATTTAGCAAGGCTCTGTCTCAAAATTTAAGAAATGAACAAAAAGGGCTGTGTATGTGGCTCAGTGATTAGGTGCCCACCGCCCCCCAATCCCTGGTGAAAGAAAGGGGAGGGAAGGAGAGAAGAGAGAGAAAACAGAGAGGAGAGAAAAAGAAAGAGAAAAAGGAAAAGGGGGAAAAGAACGGAAAAATAGAAAGAAACAAAGAAAAAAGGAAGGAAGGGATGAGAGGAAGAGAAAAAGAAAGGGAGTAAGAGTGGGAGAGAAGGAGGGAGGGTGGAGCAGGCAGGGAGAGAGAGCAGACAGGCAAGCAAGCATCCCTGATCTCTTGGTGCAAGATGGCATTTGCCGCTCAGTCCCCACTACCCCTCCTTGCTATCTACTCTACCAGGACTGGCTGATACATAATTACCGGACAAGGAAATAGAATTTGTTTTCCCCTATACCAGTAAGGGCCACTTCAAGACAAGGTCAACTCCCCAAAATAAATTCTGGCAGATTAAGTAGAACCACAGATGAAAACTACCATACACCTATCAAGTCCTCACCACAAAGAGGCAAGCTGCCAAATACTTAATAGGCCCATACATATTTAGTCTCATTTATTTTTCTTAACAACTACAAAGAATTGACAGTGTCCATTTTCATAAAGAAAAAGAAGACTCAGAAAGTTTTGTTAAATACTCCAAATCACATAGTCACAGGGAAAAAAAAAGAGGACAAACAAGGCAGAATTCAAGTATGGCTAAGAACCTGTGCACCTCACCACCACATGATGCTTTCCTGATAAAGATGGAAAAATTCAGAATTATACCCTCAGCCTAAGAGAGATTGCGTAGCTGAGTTTCAAGACAAAGTACCCTGCTGGCCAAGGGGTTCACCATCTCCACCAACTTTGAGGGATCAGAATGTAGATCTGCAATAACAACATGGGTTGGTTTTCCAATGAAGCAAACTGAATAAAAATGCAAATTAGGTTTTTAAAATTATGTTTAAAATTACCCACGAAACATAAGGTATGCTAAATTTTTCTAGCCTTTACCTGATAAGAAAATAATAATAACAAACGTGTACACAAACCTTCATTCTATGCCCCTTAAAAACTAAAATGTTTATTATAACGTAGAAAATTCACCAATGTTAGAATTTCATTTCTTCCTATTTTAATAATATTATGCATTAAGTTGAAAATTCTCTTAATCTTCTATTCATTGGTCATCCTTAAGAATAATGAAAATCTAAACAACATAGAACTCACAAAAACTGCAACCATCATTACATTTAAGAAGGTACACAAGTATTGATATTGTTAGCAGAATTCTCTGTGTGCTCTAAATACTACCAGGAAGAATTAATTAAAAAAAAAAAAGAATTAATTAACACTCTAAGCCATACTGTTACCAGTGGAAAGCATCCCTTTAGGATACATTAGAGTACCCAAAAGTCACTTCTATTTGACCTTCCTGGCTTTTTATACAGGGAAGAAAAGAAAAAGTAATGGTCAAAGTTTGTAGGGGAAGAAAGTATAGTAAATCTAAAATAATAGGCATAGCTAAAAGAAGAGGAAAAGTAAGCCTTCTATACAGAAGGCTTTTCTATAAAGAATGAGACGCCTTCCCTTTTGAATTGCCTAACACTCTGATTCTCTAACTGCAAAGATGCAGTACTATTCAAACACTAACAGAAATTCATCATGAATTTCTTTAGCTACTTTTAATATTCTTTGGTATTTTAAATACCTAAACTTATGGGGTTGCAGTAGTGGCTCAGCAGTTCAAGTACTTGCCTAGCATGTGCAAGAACTCAGGTTAAAACTAAGAGAAAAACAAAAACCAGATGAATAAACAAAACTGATTCTCCATAACCTTCTGTCTGAAAATGGAACATTAAATCATCCAAACCTGGGCTCTGGAGCTGACAAAGAGTGTTCCCATGGCTCAGTCTTCCATGGCAATTTGCCAGCTACATTCTGACAAGAAAAAAGGAAAAGAGATGTGTTTCCCTCTTATATCACCTTGCTCAAGCACAGGGAACTGCGATCATTGAGGATCCACAACTTAAAATTTTTTTGCTGCCATTGACCTCAGTGAATGCTACTAAATTTTTTTTATTCAAAGAGATCATATCAAATAATCAAGTAAGCATGGCTTGAAATTGGGCATGTACATATGTTGCTCTTATTCTATAAGCACAGAGAAGCAGGTTTCTTAAAAGAGATAATGGTAACTTTGGTTAGCATGCTTCATTTAAGCAGTGCTAATTGACTCTTGTCTCTTCCACTGAGAAATAAATCATCATATGGCTGGACAGGAGAGTTAAGGTTCCACTTACGGAATTTTTCAAGTTTTCTTTCTTCAATTAGTTTTTTTCTTTTTATTGAGGTATCCATGTTATCAAAAGACCATAGAGAGAGGCTGGAGCGGTAGCTGAGCGGTTACGGCACTTGCCTTGCATGCACGAGTCCTCAGATTCAAACCCCATCACCACATACACAAGGAGATGTTGCAGCAATAAAGGACAAATGAAAACTAAATAAAAAACATTCTATCTCACTGTCCCTCTTTCTTTATTAAAAAAAAATATAGATCTTTTTAGATACATATTATTCCACAGAAAATAATTAGCAACAATGAGTTGATGCTGTAGCTCAACGGAAGAGTGCATGCTTAGCATGTACAAGGCTATGAGTTCACGCCCCATCACCCAAAAAAAAACACCACATTAAACAGCAACCAGGCCATACTGCTAACAAAAGAATCAAGCTGACTCATAGCAAGAGCTTTACCTCTACTGAAGAAGAACAGTTAAGAAGGATTTTTATCTGACTTTGTATATTTATAATATGGATGTATTAATACAATAATATACTGTTGAAAATGTTAAAATCTGCGCACCCTTCTTGCAAGCCTAGAGTCTGCCTTATTTTGGTAGAATACCAGCTGAGCATAAGTGGAGGTGAGAATAGTATTTCATAATTTTGTAATGAAGCCTTATTTGCAGTGGTCACCATACTGCCCACTTCTCATAAGTCTTTCTTTCAGAGAGAAGGATCATCATGGCAACCCTCCGGGACTGCCGGACATCAACGGTGGGAGAGGTACCTTACTGTGAGGTGGGAGGATGGCAAGATTTCTCCCCAAATTCATTACCACCCAGGGAAGGAAGTTTAGTGACATGCAGCCATCGATAAGCTGAAACTGCAGGAAATCCCAATTGATAATTTTCCAGTGCCAATTACCCAACTGGTGGAGGGATGGAAACCTGCCCAGAGGGGAGGAAGTTATGCACACTTGAATAAACTCAGTGGAGCCTGAGCAGGGAACTCTGGTGTCCCAGGACTGCAGCAGCAACAGGAACCAAGGGACAGCTTTCATATACACAGATTGGAGTCCCGTAAATCTGATCGCAAGAAGAAATGGGGCAGCACTGCCATTCTAAAACCTCCCAGAGGGTGGTACAGGAAACCACTTCCCGAACAGTGAATCCAAAACCACGAGATACAGACCGGAATAGGGATCGCAGTCTGGAGGAGGAGCTCCAGATCCCCAGTGTTTTGACTGTTTGCTCTGGGTGCGGTGTGGGCCTGGCAGATCCTCCCTCTGGTCCAGCAATTGTTTATAGGATTCCTGCCCACCCTGTTACACACCTGATCTGTGGGTGGCGTCAGTGACCAGGATTCTGCTCAATAGGATCTAACAACCTAGGGGAGTTAGGTCTTCAGGTCCAACAGATACTGTCTAAAACTCTCAGATGGGGCAGACACTAGCATCAGCCTCAGGGACCTATGAACCAAAGGGGCAGCCTGGATCCAGTCCTTTCCTCTACTTTCAGACCCTGAATTCTGTAAACAGAAGTGGACCCATAGGTCCTAAGCATTCCAAGTGGGATTGGGCTTCCTCACCCCTAGTGGTTGCATTTGAGACCTCCACAGACACTGGTCTAACTGGAATGATCCTTCATGCCTGCGCTCCCCTTGGTGGGGTTGTGACTGCCCCACACATCACCTCTTGGGGCAAGTGGGGACACCTCAAGACACCTAAGAGTGGGCAATAATGGTCCTGAGTGTGCTCATTTCAGGACGACCACTCTCTTTGGAATAGCAAGAGTCCCAGCTGCACCAGGATCCACCAAAACTCTCAGGGGCTCCTGGGTCCTTGGCTGAAGTGGGACAAAAGTTTGGACAGGCAGACATTAAACAGCCCAAGAATGCAACTCAGGTGGCCCTGAAGTCTGTTCTCACAGGAAGCAGGAAATGTGAATGTCTGCAACCCATCTATAGGAGAAAGCTAATGGGAGGCCTCCTTGGAATCTGTCAGCTGAGACCACCAAAATTCATTCCCTCCAAGAAACTCAACTGGGAAGTGACTCCACCTAAAGTTAGCTGTGAACACATAACTACACAGTACATTCTGCCTGCAGTGGTAATAATTCAGAACTTCCCAACTCCCTTTTTTTTTTCTCTGTTGTTGTTCAGGGAATTGGTGTTCCTCAGTGTATGTATTATTTTTGTTTTCTTCCTTGTGTGTGTGTGGTTAACTGATTATTACTGTAGCTGTGATTTGTTGTATTTGTCTGTTGTGTCTGTATTGCTGGGCTTTGACCTGTGACGATCTGCAATATTGCACATCAGACCTCAGTCTCTTTGGGCAGAAAAGACCCCCATTCTTTACTACCCCCTTCTTTCCTTTACTCTGTGAAATCCTAAACTGTATTCTGATCTCTCTCATCCTCCCTCAAAGTCATTATTCCACTCTCACCCCATTTCTATATTTGCCTCATTTCTAGCAGAATAACCTAAATCATCTCTACTACCTTGTAGCTCTATATCATAATTCACAAGTTCCACACTAACTTACTACCTCATTCCCTTTGCTCTCTAGACTTTTTCTTCCTCACCTACAGAGGTCCTGGTAAACTGAAGTGAACGCAATACTTGAAAAGGGGTGTTTGCTTTCTAACCAAGTATAGTGTGAAAGCTGTCAGGGAAGAAAACTACTAATCTGATTGCCCCTCTAAATGCTAATCAACACTGTAAAAGCTACAGTTGACATTGTTGGTGTATGCAATGGCTGTACTTACTGACTTCTATCCCCTTAACCCTGAGATATTGGAAAACCTAATGATCAATAATACTTCACAGATTGGGGTGCCAGCCATTGGACTGTGCTACCCAAATTGTTCCCCAGCCCAACTAAGCAGAGAGATAAAAAACTCCAATAACATCAACAAAGCACCCAAGAGTATTATTCAGTGTCGGACCTCAAGCCAAACTCCCTGTAACTGAAAATGAAGAAAATGGGAAATAAACCTTCACCTCAACCCCACAGCTCTCCATCCACAGAGTCCATGGTCAAGGTCCTAGATGAAAATCTAGAAAAATGTATCAACAGTATGATTAGCAACTGAATCAAAGGATTAAAAGAGGATTTAAGTAAAGAGATAAGAGTAATTTCAGGAGATGAGAGACCACATATATGAAGAGCTAGATATTCTGAAAAGAAATATAGCAGAGCTCTTAGAATTGAAAAACACTGTCAACCAAATCAAAAGCTCATCATAAGATGAAACTAATACCAGAGTAAACTCAGTAAAAAATAGAATCTCAGCTATTGAAGAATGAAAATCAAATAACGAACACATGCTGAGCAACTTTGAATTCAAGGAGGACAGACAAGTAAAGAAACTTATGTGCATGATCAGAACTTCCAAGTAGTATTTGACAAGAAGAAATAAGAGTAATTGGGATAGAAGAAAACAATGAACAACAAACAAGGGGCATTTAAGAACCTTCTAAGTGAAATTGCCAAGGAGAATTTTCCCCATATCAGAACTGATCCAGAAAAGCAAAGTCAAGACACCTATAGGACACCAAACAGACCTATCCAAATGAGAAATTCATGGAGACACATCATTTACAAAATGAACAACACAGAAATCAAGGAAAGAAACCTAAAAGCAGCAAGGGAAAAACACCTAATCACATTCAGAGGGAGATCAATTAAGATTACTATAGATTTCTCAGATCAGACAGTAATGACCAGGAGAGCATGGAACATATTTTTCAAATTTTGAAAGAAAACAATTTTCAGCAAAAGATACTATACCCTGCAAAACTGAGGAAGTTATGGGAAGCACAATACTATGGCCACGCTCCTGGTAGTGATTTCTCTTTGCCCTCCTTCTCCACAAACAAAGCCTTCCCTGTAAAAACACTGCTTACTCCTTGGTTCCTTTATAATCCTTTCTTACAGTTAGCCACAGAACATAAAATAAAATTTTCAGATGTGTTTCAAGGAAACCCCCATGATAGAGGTGCATGAGAAAGTCTCACACCATCCCCTCCTTCTTGTCCTTGAAAGCAAGATGTCTACAGTAAGCACAGTAGAACAGACAAGCCATGAGGAAACCTCATCATGCCCAAGGACAGTACAACTGAAGCACAGGAAGGACATGGACCTCATTATGCCTGGGAGGCGGGGGCGCTGCTGCACACACCTATCTCCAAATCCCCCAAGTGAGAAAGCAGCATGAGATAAACATCTGTTTTCACCTCAGTGGCAGCTTCAGGGGAAAGGAAATGCAGAAAACCGTTCGGAAACAAAGAGTGGATGAAGTGAGACTGGGAATGCCACTGGTATGAACTCTGCAGTCACAGAGGCCCAGCTGATTCTGGATCACCCCTTCCTTCCCTCAGGGGACTAGACAGCCTCATTCCCACAAACATTACCTCATGCTCTGCCCCTACTATCACCACCAGCCAGAGTAACATTCCCAACTGCTGCCCTCTTCTCCAGACACCATATGTTAGACAGAGCCCTTGATAAAACTACTAACCACATATTTATTATTATGTACATCAATAAAGAGGTAGAAAAGGCAAAAAGTATTTTTTGAATCTGAAAGTTTTGAAAAGTACTACAATCAAATTTGGTCTCTGATAATCAGAGAACAATATTGACTTGGGGTACATTCAACATTGATCTGATTATCTATACATGCCTTATAAATTATAATAATGCCTCAGAATCCTCTTCACTCCTTGAAATAGGAGAGGCAGGGGAGAGCCAGTGCCTTTTTATACCCACTTTATCATAAAGCAAAATCAAAGCCTCAGAATTAATGATGATAGTTCTTTAAGTTAAAAAAAATTCAGAAAGAGGTTTATTGTAAGAGCAGAGGAATCCAAAAATAAAGTGTCCACTGGCCTTAAGAATCTAAATTCAACCAGCTGTGAGATCATTTCTAGGTAAACCTCAATTATAATTTACATAGGACAGGGTCATTCTGAATCTTTAAGAATCTTGAAAGCGATCTCCAGAAACCATACATACCTGATTGATACCTATTTAATCCTCACATCCAGAAGGAAGAATCCAGAAGGATATGGGAAATTAAAGGCCAACTATTTACTTGTGAGGCCACCTTCACCATCATAATTTATTCTTTCTTTGGTACCAGGATTTAACCCAGGGACACCAACTACTGAGCCACATCCTCAGCCTTTTTCATTTTTTATTCTGAGATAGGGTCTCCCTAAGTTGCATAAGGCCTCACTATACTGATGAGGCTGGCTTTGAACTTGTGAGCCTTCTGTCTCAGCCTCCTGAGCTAGTGGGATTACAGGTACACACCACTGTGCCTGGCTCTTTATCTTCAATCACCCCCTCCCCACATACCCACAGCATTAGACATTAAATCCTTTCATATTCAGATGTTTCATAATTCAAGCAGATATGAGACAAATAACAACTCATTATCTTTGAATCTGCATCATCACAGAGTCTGAACAAGGTAACATGTATCAAGTGCCCAGAGAATAAGATCTATCCTACTGGAGAAAACTAATTTCAACTATTATTACTGATAAATTATATGAAAGCAGAATAAATTAAAGACAATATTACTTTTCTCAATATAATATATAGCAATCCAAAAAACCTATTTACTTTTTCTTAAGGCATCAACAAACGACAAACCCAAAAAGATATGCTTAATTATAAGTGAGTATCCAACTATTTCTTAACTGCAATGTCTTAAAGCAAATATGTTTTTTCATTCAAATCCCATAATGCAGCAAATTTAAGTCAACAAAATATTAAACCAGGCTTCCTACCTCTGAGAACTTGGGCTCCAGCTCTCTACTGCAGGCTGTATATATACTAACCAACTGGCAGCACACTACAATACTTAAAGTCTCAAATTTCCCCAATTCCAGTGCTCAATACTTTATCAGTATAAAATGGGAACGTAATATAAATGACTTCAGATTTCCAAATATTTCTTTCCAGTATCTAAATAGTAACTCCTCACTAAGAATGCAAACTCCTTACACACACAGGTCTTTGTACAATTTTACTCTCTACATGGTATGATTTCTAACAAAATGTACCCATTAAACTCTATAAAAAGGCACAGAGCATAATTACTATGTACATTCCTACAATGATGGATACAGGTCCAAACCCATAAAACACAATAGCAAATTTAAAACCTGTTAAGAGAAGAGAAAAGGGACCAGGGAAAGGGAAGAAAGGAGGAAAAGAGAAAGTAATAGGAGGGTAAAAATGCCATATGCACGTATCAGTATGTCACAATGAAACCCATTTTTCTGTATAATTCAAATACACGAACAACAACAAAAAAAAAAAAGCAAGTCCTAATGCATACTAGGACTTTTTTAAGAGAAGGACAGTGAGAGAAAGAGACAGAGACAGAGAGAATCAGTTTTTATTTAGTTTTTCAAATGGCTTTCGTTGCTCTGACACTTAGCTGTGCATGTGGGTTACTGAGGTTTGAACCTGTGTACCTGCAAATGCCAGGCAAGCGCCGTAACCACAGAGCCACCGCTCCAGCCCCGAATACTAGGATTTTACGATGATGTATAAATGTAGGTTCATCAGTCATAGCAAACATATCTCTGTGGTGGGGCATATTAACAAGGCAGGAGGTTTTATGCATCTGAGGGAATAGGAAATACATGGGAAATCTCTCTACACTCCTCTGAATTTTGTTGTAAACCTAAAACTGCTTTAAAAAGCAGAGTTTGGGGGGATTTTCTGGGTTTTGTTTTTAAAAAGAGAGTAAGTAAACCTACTACTCAGCACTGTTATGCTACCCGATCTGGACCCTGAAATTAGAAACAAAGGAGAAAGGTCAAAAAGAAAAACTGTAGAATATAAAATATATTTACTCACCAAATTAAAGCTATACCTGCTGTATCAGACACTCACAGTTGAATGCCAAGATCTATTAAATAAGCAAGTATAAGCAGCCTACATTTTCATTCATTCTAATGCCACTAGTCAGAATAGAAAAATACTGCTATACTAGTATTTTGTGATATAAGACGTATTAAAATATAAACTAGAGACCTGCTATGAAAAATTATTTCTATTTGTTTTAATAAAGATTGTCCATAAATAAGTTTTTTTTAGATGGCTACTACCTGGCTTAAGAAAAAATAAATTTAACTCTAGAGTAGACTAAAACATAAAATACAATGAACCCATAGCATGGCACTTCTCTGGAAGACAATTTAATAGTTAAAATTATTTCTAGATTAAAGGGAAATCAATTTCAAAATTTTCTATCATTTCTTCTTTAACTTGCCCAACTTTTGAAGATTCAAATGTCAGAATGCCTTACAATTAGTGAAGTAATAACGTCCTGAAACTCATAAGAATGTTCTCAGTTCTGTTGTGCAATTTTTCAACTATTTAACATATCATGTTAATAGGACATAACTTACAAGTAAAATTAATGCAAAATAAAAGATACTCTCTTGGTGCCACCCACTATTATCTTTCCTACCAGAAGATACCACTATTTAACATTCTGTACTGTGTCTCACACTGCACACGCTGTAAATAAATACACTGCTTCTGATGGTGCAGGCGAGATATGACTGTCCCCAAGACAATGATTCTTTTTTACTCAACAAAATCAGTACAGTAAATAACTTTTCTTCACTTCGAGACAATCACAGTGCTTGAGGCTGCTGCAACACAAAAACAAAATATCTTCACAAATGTCTCCAAACAGTCAAGCTTAAAATCTAAGCCAAAGTTTCATTTAACAGCCTGTCAGTTTTTTGATGTGAAGCTAATGAATGCAGTGGCAAACAAATCCATCAAACCCAACATCAAAACAACTGCACTTCATTCCACCAAACGGAAAAATGAAATACAACCTGTGGGCCAGCTCTTTGATCGAGGCCAACCAGGAAACAGACCTGTGAGTGCCACTGCGGCAGCTGCACAGAAGTAATCACGGACTCTGTTTCCCCACCATAGAATGAACGCTCCCAAAGGGGGAAACAGTCAACTCAAACATGTACCAACAACTGACTTCAATTGCTAAGCTATCTATTACAACATATTTTCAAAATTCCAGATTGCTTTTATGTTCAAAGAGTTAAATATTCCTAAAACAAGCAACTGGGTGGTACACCCCACTATTACTACAACTCTGCTCATGAAAGTTTATCAAAACCCTCCAATGTTTACGAATGCTACCTAAAAACAGAAAGTGCGTCTTCTTCCTCTATACCAAAAGTGCCAGTTGCAGGGCAGAAACTCTGACATTCCCCAGCCTGAGCCCTGCGTATGTAGCAAGCAGAGGCATGAGGATACTTCAAACACTGCTTTCAATATTTTTTCAGAGATGATCTTACTCAGATTAGTAAACAATGAAAAACTTGAACAATGAAGTATAAATGCCTCCTTAGGGACGATGACCCTGCTTTTAAACAGGGGCCCTTTTGATCCAGAGCATTTTGCTATGGATTTAGCTATGATATATCTTGCAAGTTGAAACAAAAGAATGAAGAATAATCTTCTCTGAAGAGAAAAGAAAGCATGGTAAGGTTCTAATACAAACAGCAATGGTTAAACTAACTTGCTACCAAATGTCCCTTCACTACCAACTCTTCCAATTTTCCCCAGGTCTTATACACTACACTACACTACACTACACCACACACACACACACACACAGAGTATGTATGAGAGATAAGGCCATTTGAATAGAATGTGTAAAAAAGACTGATGATTAAAGGTCTAAAATACAACACTATAATTTCATTAAAAATATCAATCTTCCAACAAATATAGAAATTTAGAAGTAGTATTTGGGCTTGGTACAAAAGAATGGGATTCTAATCAATCACAACCAGATCTTAGGGGCAGGGGAGGTTTCTTAAATAAACACTATATATTCATTAGTATGAATCGCAAAAGAAACTCATGGAAGACCCCTCTCCCATCCTACAACAAGACACCATCAGAAGTCATCTGCCATCACCAGAAGTCAAGGGGACAAGGGGAGCAGTCCTTGAACCCTTGCTAGTACCCACTGTACTCATGGAACAGATTAACCATTAGTGGAGAATTCACAGAAACATACACAGACGCCAACACTTAGCAAACGATCTCAGTAAATGGAGCTTTGTCCCTATCTACAAGTCACTTGAAGAGTCAGAGTAGTTCTCTACTTCCAAATCCTGCTGGTTTACAATCAAAGATCTATCAGAGAGGCTGGAGTGGTGGCTAAGTAGTTATGATGCCTGCCTGGTATGTAAAAGGACACAGGTTTGAATCCCAGCACCACACACACAGTGGAAAGCTAGAAAATGGAAAGCCACATGAAAACCTGAATGAAGCTGATTCTCTGCTTTTTGCTCTAACTGTCCCTCTCTTTAAAAAAAGAAAAAAAAACAAGAAAAGGTCTATCAGATAAAATAGCGTTGTCTTTTCCAAACATTGGAGCTTTTCTAATTAAAAGAAACATTTTGGGGCTGGAGCACTGGCTCGGCAGTGACAGCACTTGCCTGGCATGCCAGAGGAGCAGGTTCAAACCCCAGCATCACGTACACAAGAAAGTATCTGAGCAACGAAAACCACATGAAAAACTAAATAAAGTTGATTCTGTCTTTCTCCCCCTCTCTCTTTCTCACTGACACTTTCTCTTCCAAATAAATAAATAAATAAATAAAAGAAACTTTTTATATTAGCTCTTTTCTAAGTCACTAAATTAAATTTGGTAAGAGAGTGTAAATATTTATTTTTTCATCGAGTTTTTGTTTTTCCTCCACTTAGTTGTATATGTAGTATTGGGGATCAAATCTAGGTCCTTGTCAATGCCAGGAAGTCCTCTACCACTGTATCACCTCTCAGACTCCCAGATTAGAAATTTTGATGTGTAATATAAAAATTTATGTTTTATGTTGTATACATGAATGAATTGCATACATGCAGACCCCACATACTGTACCACATTAATCAATTAATTGCTACAGGTACTGTATAAGGTGCATTTGCACAAATCAATTCCATGTGGCAGGTAAAGTAGGTGGCATTCCCCCAACCCCATGCCTGAATTACAAAAAAGTGCCAGCATTTGTACAATAATCATAAAGAGCTTAACCCATCATAACTCACAAATAATGACTTAATAATTATCCATTAAAGTGGGAAAAGCCCAACAATGAATACAAACTAACAAATATAGGCATCCTCCACATTAAACATCAATTCAACACAATTCAAATTGAATTCACATGTTAGTCTTGTGGAAAACATATAATGCAGAGTTTTTTCAATGATTAAAAACTACACACATACATGATGAATTTGTAAGGTTATTTAAGAATCAGACATGGAGATAAAAAGCATGTGCCAAATAATAAAAGCTAACAAACTCTGGAAGAAAATTAACTAAGAATAGTCAAGAGGGTATAGTGGAAGAGGTCATAGAATATTTTAATGAAACATTCAAAAGTGTGTGATACAAATTTAGGTTCCTGATTTTATATAGATAACTAACATGGGTTACATTATTCAAAGTAGATTATTAGCATGTCTCCACATCATTTATTAAATGGTACTCTCTGGGATAGGCAATTAACCCCTCAAAGATATCCTTCCTCATCCTAACCCCTGAAATCTGTGAATATGCTTTCTTATATGTAATAAAAGGGATTTTGTAGACTCTAAATGTAGAGGACTAGATGCAGAGATTGGAACAAGGCCTCCAGAGGCAAAGTCTACCCCTGGCTGATGGACCCTAATCCTATAACTGTCAAGAGAGTGAATTCAACCAAAACCCCAGGTGAGTAAGTAAATGAATTTTTCCCCCAGCATTTCCAACACAGAATGTAGCCCTCCAAACACCTTGCTTTTTTCATTGGTGATCAATGCTGAGCCTATATCCTAAAGTATTATAAAATAAGTGGGCACTGTTGTAAAACACTAAATATTGCATGAAACAACTTCTGGCCGTAAGAGAAAAAACAAATATTCACTACAAGTGGTAATTTCCTACAGCAGCAAAAGGAAAGTCATGCACTCTCACAACAGCTCCATCTGGCAAAAGGGAAGGGAGGGATAGAGAAAGCACCAAAGGAAAAAATATCACAAACACATGCAATTACGACCATTTAAAATTAGCTGGCCAAAACTACATTATACCATCAAAAATTACATATCTAGAAAATAAAATACCAAGAATCAATCAAAAGTCCTTCATTAAATTGAATGAGTGGACATTCACATTCCCAAGATTTTCTCCCTCACAAAAATTTTAAGATACATAAGTACATTCAAATTTATATAGAAGAAATGCACACATTATATATACAATAAATTTAACAAATTACTTGCCTTATGCTATATGGCTAGCCAGAGTAGGAAATTGGATCTCACATCCCTGCCTCCTCCTCTACAATGCACCTCTTCTTAAAAACGCAGCTATCCTGGGATCTGTCACTGAGCATTCTGAAAGGACCACCATCTGCCTCTCCACCTTGGGTGCATTCCACTCCCACTCTACTTCCACACACAGAAACACAATCCAATACCCCTGGCTTCTCACTCAGGCTGAAACATACTATTTTGGCCAATACCAAAAACCTGTAGTCAACAAGCACCAAGCAAATTTTCTGGTGACTGAATAGCTCTGTGATGGCTTACTTATAATGTCAATGATTAAAGATGCAAACCATAAAACAACATCTTATAACCTGATGACTAGAACACTACTATTTCAATGCAGATGATGCAAGCATTACATTTCTGCAAAATAACTGCAGTTGTTGCCCAAGATACATACACTGAGCTCTGTGTTTTGTATTAGGCTTATTATAATACATAGCATGTATAGTTCAATTCTGTTCCTTTCTAAATTATGCCTCATAAATAGAAATTATTCAGAACAGAAAAAAAGTCTTCTAATAGCAGTGGCTTTCTTTTATGCTGAGAATTCATTCAAATGCTTCCTGAGTGCATAATATGCAATTTTCTAAATACACATGTAAATTAAGCCTAGAGTTATCTTCTATCAATGTATTTATGAATTCACCCAATGGTTGCACATACAAGTTTTATCAATGTAAAATGAAAAATATACATCTGTATGATACAGTAGCCAAGATAAGGCCAGATAAGCATTATTTATCATTTTTCATTGAGTCAATATCAAGTTTATATACACTAAAAAACCAGCTCTCATTTAGAAGCTTCCCTCTACCAGCCTGCACCTTTGCCTTCAAAATTACAATAAGGGAAGCAAACCTAAAAGAAACCATCATCACTTTGAAGATGTCCTCTATTAAACGCTGCAGGAGGAAAGTAATTAAATTTAACAGAAATTGTTACCTGTGAATGAAAATACACTCTTATGTCAACTAAATTAAATATATTGAGCAAGAGATATAAAGCTACATACCAAATTTAACATGAAAATATATTTTTAAAGTATGTTCTACATTATTACTTTCAAGAAATCCATTTCTATCCCATTGTTATATACAACTATAATGCACTAATAAAAAAAGAAATTAAAAAAAAAGAAATCCAATTCTGCACTAAGGGTAGTTTTATTCATTTCTCCTTACCATCCTCACCCAACTTCTTGTTATGACTTTATCAGTCACTTCCTTCTGTAAATTGTTTTCTAAGCCACACACTGCTCTCTAGCAAGAAGAGATCCAAGTCTACCTACTATGGAGCCACTAGAAAATCTTGGGGGAAAAAACACTAGTGGCCTTATGAGAGCAAGCAATTATTCACTGCATAAAATTACCTATCAGGGTAAATTGCTCCATGTGAATCTTACAGAAGAAAAACATAGCTACCACTGGTAATTCAATCTATGCAAAATAAACATATCTTCTCCTAAATAAATTAATGCTATGAGAAGCACACAGTGTGAATGATGAAAAAATAAATAAATACTACATATGATCTTAAGCTTCCCACTACAATAACAAGAACATACTTTTAATTTATGCTTCATTTTTGAGGCATGACTTACCAATTTAGCAACTTTTCCATAGTCAATCCATCTGACAGTAGCAAAATTTGTAGATTCTGCACAGTTGAAACCATGATTGAAACCAGCATGGTAGCCATATGGGAAAGTGATCATAAACTCCCCAGCCTCCTGAGTGATCTGCAGGGGAGAAAATATGTAATATTCTCCAGTAATAAGACTTACTAAATTGTGAATACAATTAAAATATATTTACAATAACAATCAGAAAAACGGTCATATCAGAGCTACCCAAGTATATAAAAGAATTCTTTTTTCTTCCCCCAAGGCTGAGGACAGAACTCAGAGCCTTGCGTATGCTAGGCAAGCGCTGTGCCACTGAGCTAAATTCCCAACCTCTAAAGTTAATTCTTTATATAATCCTCTAATAGTACTTTTCCAGGAAATTTTGAGAATTTTCTAAAGTCAGGGTGAGTTTCTTGTACTTAATTTTAACCTTTCAAGTTATATTAAAAGACAAGGATACTAAATTTCATTTGAAAATGTCTTTTAAGTTATTCAAACAAATTTGTTAACATCAGATATATATATTCATGTATCTACTTCTAATGCAACTTGCATTGTTGGATTTATACTTAAGATATGTATCAAAAGGCATGTTGGAAGGAAGAGCTACACAAACTTTAATAATGCACAGTGGAGAGGCTATAATATGAATTCTTGTTCCTAACATTGATAGTACTTACCCACTTATTCTTTTTTTTTTTTTTTTTTTTTTTTTTTTAAAGAAAGAGGGACAGTGAGAGAGAGAGAGAAAGAGAGAAACAACTTTATTTAGTTTTTCACATGGCCTTAGTTGCTCCAACACTCAGTTGTGTACGTGGTGCTGGGGTTTGAACCCGGGTCCTCATGCTTGTAAGGCAAGCGTTGAAACCGCTGAGCCACCGCTCCAGCCCCCCACTTATTCTTCATAAAAATCATAATACTTATAGAATATATTGACTACATTACATTTAATAGTAAAATTTCTATCCAAAAAATCATTCAAATATATGTATGCATCTGTTGAGAGCATGTTTAAACAAAATCCAAACAGATTACATAAATAAGTTAGGAACCCAAAAGCAAACATGAAAAATGTATTTATTGTTTCCATTTTTTAATTAAATGCACTTGCTTTTATAAACAATCATCAAAGCAAAAATAAAATATACATGGATTAATGCAAAATCTTTTGTGGTACTTACTTCTGAAAAATTACCCACTGGAGTCTAGATTATAAATGTATCACTCACTCCTTCAACTGGAGTAATATCATCTTAGTTTTCCATTGTCTTTTTATTTTTAAGACAGGGAATCAACTTTATTGAGATTTACACCTGGTCTTTCTCTGACACTTACTTGTGTATGTGGTGATAGGGTTTGAACCCACGACCACGTGCATGCCAGACATGCACCACAAGCCAGCCCTAAGCATTCCATTTTCTGACCTTAAAATGTTTCTTCTTCCCTAGCAGTCAACAGATGGAGCCCTTTTTATCTCTGAATCTTCAATGGATTTGGACAAAAATGAAGCAAAGTTCCTCCTTGACAAAGATTTCTAAAGAATTTAATGTGCTATTTGTTCACAAAGCCTGTATTTTCTACCAGTTCTGATAACAAAATTTTTAAAAAATTTAAAGCCACATTTTCAATTATCCTACTGACTTAAAAAAAAGTGTATTGTATTGGAGATATAATTTATAGACAGGGGCTGGAGTGGTGGCTCAGCAGTTACAATGCTTGCCTGGCATGCACAAGTACGCAGGTTCAAACCCCAGCACCACATACACAACAAAGTGTCTGAGCAACAATAGCCACATGAAAAACTAACGTTGATTTTGTCTCTCTTACTACCCCTCTCTCTTAAAAAAAAAAAAAAATATATATATATATATAATTTACAGACAGTATAATATGTGGATAATATGCAGTTTGATCTGTTTCTACAAATACACACAACCATATACCATACCCTATCATTTCACCTCCCTAAAAACCCCTAAGAATTCATTCCAGGCAATTCCCAGCCTGCCATCCAATCCTACCCCAATAACAACCACTGTTCTGACTCCTTTCACCAGTATTAACTTTATCTGTGCTAGGACTTCATCTGAATGAAATCATACAATGTATTTTTGCTCGCAAATTTTAAAGATGCATCCAGTCAGTTGCAAGTAATCAGATAATTCGTTTATAATGTTAATGTTACAACCTACAAACATACCATGTTCTGCCTATCCAATCACCTGTTGATGAACATTTGTGTTACCAAGTACTTGCTTTACAGAATTAAAAATATACTTGAGCCAAATAGGCCTGTGCCATGTGACTGAATATAAGGAATTTCTCTAATATCTAATACAAGTATAGTTCTCAGAAGGAACAAAAATGGATGACTTGATCAAAACATTCCCCAAGCGCTGTCACTTAAACCAGGAATCAATCAGACATGATGTCTCCCCCTGCTGATCCAGCCTAACTATGGATTTCTCATAGAGAAATAAAAATTTTATACATTATTACCATTTGCATTCTTTGTGCATTCTTTTCTTCTCTATTAGCTTCTCACAACCTGTTCCTAGTTTTATTTGCTTTAAAATTAAAGATTCTTGTTTAACTTTCCCTGCAAAGTAGGTACCCCATATATTCTTGTGGCCTGAATGTAAGTGATATTAAGAATGTGTTCAGAGGGACTAGAGCAGTGGTTTAGCAGTTACAGACTTGCCAGGCATGCACGAGGACATGGATTCAAACCTCAGAAGCACGTACACAACCAAGTGTCAAAACAAGGAAAGCCACATGAAAAACTAAATAAAATTGATTTTCTCTTACTGGCCCTCTCTCAGGGAAAAAAATTTTTCATAAATAAATACTTAAATAATTTCAACACCAAAAAATAGATGTGAAATGTTTGCAGGGATTTCTGGTACCACACACCAATCACGGGGCAAAAAAAAAAAAAAAAAGGAACAATATAAATAAAAACAATATTCAGGATATAAGACTATCAAAACTATGATACCAGCTGTTCTCCAGTTGATTTATGAACCAAGAGAAAATTGAGAAAGAATATATTGCGATGTTAATAAAAAAATAAAATTTAGAGAAGAGTCCATTGTTCAGCTCTCAATGTCAGAAGACTTCCTAAGACCTAAGTAATGCATGTCGAAAGCTACTGAACAAAATAAATGATTTTCACGGCATTTCAGTCCTAAAATGATGGGAAATCAATGTGTGGGTTGGGATGTGTGTTGAAACATATAGGAGGCATACAGTATAAATGCAAATGCACACACCAAACCAACTGACATATTAGGGATGTTAAAATGGTATATGGGGAAGCAGTATCTTTGCCAACAATTCTGAAATTTTCCTTGTGACACTTCCCTACCCCAGTGAAATATCAGAAGGCGTTCTGCTGCATTCAGTGACATCTCAGCTGTCACGTGGCAGGCAGACAGCTTTCCAGTACTGAACAAGGTTCTGCCTCCAATTCCACGCTCAGAGTCACGTGAGAACACAACTGAATCCAGTTCTTTCTTGGTTTCACTGATTCTCGTGAATTGTCTAGGTAGTTCTTCCTTGTATTATGTTATGAAAATTACCCCACCCAACTGTTTCTACCTGTAGAAACAAAGAGGGAAGGGGAGGGCTCCACAGGAATAAAGATGCCACCTTTACTATTCCACTGGACCCTACAAACAATAAATTTTTATCTACCTACAAAATCCTGCTCTTGCATATTGAAAAAGAACATCTGTTACAACCAAACTGGACTCTAAATTTTAAGTTTCTGTCATTTCTACAAACAGGTGATTCCCAGTTAGTCAAAATATAAGGGGTATTTACTGCCTCTATGGTGATAAACTGATACAAACAGTTCAGGAACAGAAGAGAACAAGTCCATTTTACTAAAAACTATAAAAATCATCTCATTCTCATAACATAAAAGAAGTTCGAGAAGAGCATGTACACAATCTAAAAGCAGAAATAAATTTTCTATTATACAGATTTTTCATTAATATTAATAGATGCAAATACATCTGAAAGAAGAAAGACATGAACTCCAAATGAGAAACAATTACATAAAAGTAAAGGGCTGAATTGGAGGGAAATTGTGTTACAATACAGCACATATTTGCAAAGCCCTATACACAGATTTTTTCTTTTCATTCTTACAATATCTCTATTAAGTAGTCACCCTCATTAACAATTTTGCAGATGAAAAAAACTAAGGCTCAGAAAAACTGTGTGAGAGGCCTGGGGATGTGGCTCATTGATAGAGTGTTTCCCCACCATGCATGAGGCCCTGGGTTCCATCCCTAACACCAAAAAAAAAAAAAAAACAACAAAACAGTTGTTATGAGGGAAACCATGAATGAACGTGGGAGGTGTAACTCCAGTCTGTGCTGCCACTTACATTTCACTGCATATTACATTATCTAGAGAGTAACCTCCTTGAGAGGCACAGCGTCATCACATGCGCTACAATAAGATGGCAAGCAAATTTCACATGAACAAGTGCCACTGCCAGTTGGCCCTCTTAAGTCTCTGGTGTCTCAACATCTCAGGACTAAAACTCATCCTGCCCCTTCCATAGAAACCACAAAATGCCCCATCCACAAAAGCCCAGATAAGTGCCTGACACTTATAGTAATCTATCACAGAGCTGCTGGGGCACTGCACCCAGAAAGGTGATGCAGGGCACCGCTTGCCTCCTTCTCCCCAAAGACAAAAGGAACTACAAGCTCCACAGGACTCCATGGAAAAAGAACCAACTCCACAGTCCCAGTGCTTCACATAACCCTCCCTCCAAAGACCAGCCCTGAACTACAGTTTTTTCTGTCCTGGGGGACACTAGTCCATTCCTTCAGCAAGCAAAGTTGGGCTTTCTCTAAGTTGCCTTCTAAAAGCCCAGCTTCAGTAGAAGCGTCTAATGAAGCTCATGCCAACAACTTAAAGAAACGTTTGATGATGATATACCTGGTGCCTAGACCTATCTGCAAATAAGAAAAAGCCCCACCCTGGCACAGCCCCTCTGCAGGCACAGCCTCTGACCTCTGTACCTGACAGTGCAGCAGCCTATCACCAGCTCCTCGCAACAAAGTGCCTGTCCCTACCATGCACATCTTTGGGGCTGGAGTTTTTCAAGGATATAGGTGTGAGAACACAGAATGTTCATCACAAGGAGAGTAGGTCCCCTATGTGACTACTGACATTCTCAACACTTGGAAAAATCTTATTTTGAGCAGAGTCCTCCTGCTAAAACAAGGCCACATTAAGGACCTAAGATTAAGAAGATGCAATCATTCAATCACATGTGGAAAACTTCTAACATGGAAAAAAGCAAGGATTATAGAAATAAAAGTCAAATAAAAAGCAGAGAAGAATGAAGTGCTATTTTATAATGTTTCTAAAAGTAGCTGAGTACTCAATACTCCTGAGACTGAGGGAGCACATTTATTTATCTGATTAGATCTTTTTTCATTCTACCTACTTTACATAAAAATGCTCAGGTTCTGTAATAATTTTGACCTACTAACCACTATGAATACAAAAAAGATGGGCTCTAATATCTACTGATTTTTATAGAACTTAATTATCAGAAATACTCTATAGAAGTACTACATGATTCTATACCAATTTTATCCACAATGAAATCTTACTTGTATTAAGTTCAAATATGTTTAGAAGCAATAGTCCTGCCATCATCACTGTTTCTTACCAACCCAACCACTAATGATAATTTCTCCAATTTTTTTCAAAAATAGATCATGTAAGTTACATTGCTCGTATAATGCAGAAACATAAACTTTAATATATAGAATGTTCTACATTTTATTTTCATTAAGAATGAAGTACAAGGGGGCTGGAGTGGTGGCTCGGTGGTTACAGTGCTTGCCCAGCATGTGCAAGTGCACAGGTCCAAACCCCAGCAACCCACGTACACAACTAAGTGTCAGAGCAACGAAAGCCATGTGAAAAACTCAATAAAAATTGATTCTCTCTCTCTCTCTCTCTTTCTCTCTCTCTCTCCTTCTCTCTTAAAAAAAAAAAAAAGAATGACATATAAGGGCTGGAGCAGTGGCTCAGAAGTTGCAGCGCGTGCTCGGCACATCCGAATACACAGGTTCAAACCCCAGCACCATGTACACAACTACATGTCAGAGCAAAGAAAGCCACATGAAAAACTAAATAAACACTGACTCTCTCTTTCTCTCACTGTCCCTCTTTCTTTAAATAAAAAAAAAAAAGAATGAAGCATAACAACATGAAATCTCTAGTAAATATCATGAAATAAAGTTAATTTCAAATAAGGACTTAGATAATTTATAAGTAACAAAACATGAACGTGACTTTCTCTACTCACATCCCCTAACAATGCTTTTTAAAGAACAATAATGTATGTTAAATTCATCTTAAGTATAAATCATACAAAAAATCAGTTTGTGAAAGAGTAATAATAATATACCTTGTCAAATGGAATACCGTACTTCTTCAATACTGATGGAGAGATCAGTGTCATCTTGTGGCGAAGAAACGCATCACACCCTTGGGAGCTGCTTGGGAAAAAACCTGAACAGAAACAATAAATACAAAGCAACACTGTGTCAAATAAGATGAACTTTGAAAATTTTATACCAGTTTTAATGTTCCTACAGAATCACAGTTTCATGCCAAGTACAGCCAAACTCTTTTTTTCAATTTTTTATTAAGAATTTGGAGTTACTGTACAATCAAAAATGCTTACATGTAAAGTAACAATATGATACGCATTTGTTCTTAAACCAGAATTACCCCCACATCACCCACAGGGAAACTCTTAACATCAAAAAACCTTTTAGTATAACTTAGTCAGAATTCTTAAAAATTAAGGAATATATATTTATGTCACCAAAGGTTAATCATCTTTCCAAAAAGATTCACCAATAATTGATTTGGTAAAATCACTAAACTTCAGGAATCTATTTCAAAATGATGCACATTTAAATTCAACCTGCCCAATTTCTGGTAAATGGACATAAGACTAAAGCACATAAGAATAAGCATGCATTTTAGCAGAACTTCTCATCTGAACTCTTAGATAATCACTCCAGAAGCACTCATCCCAATGCCTGGCATACAGCAGACACTGAGCAGTTTCAGTCCTTACATCTTCACTTCACTGCTCATTTTTAAACTAACTCTCTACTTACTTCCAATATTCTGTAGTTTAATTGGATAACTATGGTTGACAAAACTGAGTATTTCAAAATAGTAGAGGATTTGAACATTCCCCACATGAAGAAATTACCTATGTCTGAGGTCACAGATATGTCAGCTACCAGTATCTGATCATTAAGATCGTATACATGTAAAGAAATGTCACAAACTGTAGTATGTAGAGGAGTACAAATACAAGATATCAATTACAAATAAAGATATATTTGTTTGTTTAAGCTAACTGCTACTGATTTCCTGAAATCACCCATGAAAGCTCAGGAACCTTCCTCACTAGCCTGTATAGAGACATGTTTTAAGTGAGGTAGCTGATCATGCAGCAACTTTTCCATTCAACAGTGTATTATACATCAAGACATGGTCAGGTTTCTCCACCATTGACTTCAATTCTGCAGTTCTGAGGAAGATGCATTGCTGCTGAGTGATAAAGGCTATAGGAAAATGAACATGCATATGCTTGAAACCCTGCTATATCATTCCTTCCCCAGAGGGTACAAAAGCCCACTAAAGGAAGTGAGAAAGCAAAAGGACACAGAGATTAAGAGAGGGGGGTGGAGAATAGAGGAGGAGAATCATGGAGGAAACAGGAAGAGAGAAAGCAAGAGGAATACATGTGACCCAAATGAGCTACGCGGGAAGCAGCACATGCTGTGAACTCTTCCATAGCTAAAATGAAGGGGCATGGCTGGAGCAGTGGCTCAGCAGTACAGCACTTGCCGTGCATGGGTGAGAACCCAGGTTCAAACCCCAGCACCACAAACACAACCAAGTCTCAGAGAAACTTAAACCACATTAAAAATAAATAAAATTGATACAATGAAGCGGCAACTTCAGAGTATCTGTCCTATCTAACTGCTGGGCTCGCTATACCCACTGAACTCAAGAATGTGACCCACTGATTAAAGGTCACGAGAACTCTAACTCATCATGAAGCAGTTTATCTTGTACAATAGAATCATATGCTAGGAATCTGTCCCCACCTACTCTCAGTAGTGGGTACAGAACTCTGGGGTGTTTTACCACTGACCTATATCCCTAGTCCTTTTAAATTTTTTTTATTTTAACACAGGGTCTCACTAAGTTCCTGAGGCTGGCCTGGAATATGGGATCCTCACTGGGATTATAGGTATGCACCACCACATCCAGCTTCATGAAATAATTTAAGTAAATAAGCCTTTACTGATTGATGTCATAGTGAGGTATATGCAGCCACAGCACATCAACAAAAAACAAAAAAAAAAAAAAAAAAAAAAAAAAAAAAAAAAAAAAAAAAAAAAAAAAAAAAAAAAAAAAAAAAAAAAAAAAACAAACACCAACCACCAAGGAAAAGGCTTTTGGGGAAAAAGAAACCCCCCAACACAACCCCAAAAAAAAAAAAAAAAAAAAAATCTCCATAAGTATCTGCACCTAGATTTCCTTTTATTTATATATATATATATATATATATATAGAGAGAGAGAGAGAGAGAGAGAGAGAAAGGGAGGAGATAGAGATAGACACAGAGACAGAGAGAGAGGGAGAAACAATTTTTATTTAGTTTTTCATGCAGCCTTCGTTACTCTGAGACTTCGTTGTTTACGTGGTGCTGGGTTTGAACTCCCATACTTGCACATGCCAAGCAAGCACCATAACCACTGAGCCACTGCTACAGACTCTAGATTTTTTTTATTTTTTACTTTATGAAGAAAAGACATTTATTTGACTCAGAAGTTTTTTTTTTAATTTTTTCTTTATTTTATTAAACAATTTATTTGGTGAACAATCAAACAAGCTTCTAATGAAATAATATATATATATACATGTATATATATATAAATTCTACTACAAATTAGATTTACCCCCAAGAGCCTCTCCTCTTACCCATCCTATCCCTCCCCACCCCCTTGTTGTAGGTCATTACACCTTATTACATTTCTTTTTTGAAGAGGGAAAAATACACAAAAATGTGTGTCTACAGAAAAAAAAATCAAAATACTTTCTCTACAGTTTCAATAGGACTAAAAGTTATAGTGCAATCTGTACTATGTGGTCATCTGATGCAGCCCTATGCTTACAGTTAATGTTCCTAACACATAAATACAAAAATATTAGTGAATGGAGACAAAGTGCCACACTAATCTAATGGTCCTTTCTATACAATAAGACACTTGAAGTCTTTCAAACAAAGAGAGTAAGGCATCCCTGTGGCAGTCCCCAAATGTATAATTCACAGAAACATTTTAATAATACAATTTTGAACAGACTTTTCAAACTTTTCAAATTTGTAACTTTTGTGAAGTACTAAACGAATTAAGTTTTAAATTAAAATCAATGAAGAAAGAAGAGTGTATTTAATTTTCTTTTGATATGGATTTGTAATCAGGACCTGAACAATCTGGTGACTGGTCATAAGTTAATTTAAATTGGAAAATCACTGAAGGAAGGTAATTTACAACGTATTAAGAACTTCACATTGGCTCAGAAATTATATTTACAAAATGTTATCAGAATTACATTTTACATCATCCTAGAAAACATAACTAGCACAAATTATATACAATGCATATACCTTAAAAACAGCTATACTTCAACATACCTACAGGGCAATACGGCTCATACTCACCCTCACTCTATACTCTATAAAAAACTATTTTATGCAATACACATGTAAGCTGATATAACCAGAATACTACGTGACACAAAAATGAGACTCAGATCTGTCCCAGCTACAGAAAGATTATTATCGTTTATCATAAATGACAAAGTAACTTTAGAGTCACATGTATGGAATACAACAAAACCAGACCTCACAGAAGTAAAGCATACATACTATGCTAAAAAGCCCACTTAAGCTTATCAGGTTTTAACTCAAAATTACAGAGACAACTCAGCATGAGACAAAATTTTTTAAATAAGTTCTTTTAAATGTACCTTTCTGAATCCATTTTGCATAAGTACTTTCTTGGTGATTTTTTTTATTTAATTTAGAGAAATCTTTTCTAAAAGCTATCATAATTTAATGTAATTACTGTAAAGTTCCATAATACGTGCCAATTTACCAGGTGACATAAACCAAAGTAGCCACATGCAAGAAAACACACACACTGGACAAAGGACAGTCTCGTCAACAAACGGTGCTGAGAAAGCTGGTCGTCCACATGCAAAGAATGAAACAAGACCCCTACCTCTCACCTTGTACAAAACTCAACTAAATAATGATCAAACACTGAGACCTGGGACCGACGATGACAAAGCTACCAGGAGTACAGGGAATTCACTTCAAGACAGTGAAAGAAGCAAAGATTTTTTTTTTTTTGTATATGATCCCAAAGCACAGGAAACAAAAGCATAGATAGACAAATGGGATTATACTAAGAAGACTTTTTACAACAGTGGAAGTAATAGTGAAAGAATCTACTGTATGGGAGAAAATATATGCCAAATATCTACCTAACAAAGGATTAATATCCAGAACATATAAGAAGCTGAGATAGCACAGGGAAAAATAACAAAAATGGACAAATGACCTGAAGAGACATTGCTCAAAAGCAGGTATAACAATGGCCAACAAACATATGAAAAACTGTCCAACTTCACTAATCATCAAGGAAATGCAAATCAAAGCCGCATGAAGTATTATCCCACTTAGAATGGTGATTACTGTAGGATGTGTGTCTTTTCTGTCAAACTTGCAAGACTGTGAGGTATAATCTACCACCTCCTTTTACCACCTCCTTTTTAGATCCCCCTCCCCCTTTGAAGATAGTAACTCCCTCACCTGTGTCCGCCCACCTCTTTCCAAGGACCCCTTCTGGTACCCAGCCATCTTCTTCTGGTAAACTTGGAATCACTATGACCCTCGCCACCTGTGCAGCGACCCCCACCCCCATTCTCTCCCAGTTGCCGCCTACTCCCTCTTGCACCTGCCTCCACCTAATCACAGCCAATCGGGCAGACTGTGCACCTGAGCTCCTCCAATTAGGGCGAAGGGCAGTACTGCATCAGGTTGGAGTTAAAAATCCCTCATTTCCTTGGGAGGCACGCATTTTTTTTTCCCCTTCTCCAAAGTAAAATTTCTGCCTTGCTCACTCACACCCGACCTTGTGTTTGATTTCATTTATAACAATTACCAAAAAGACAAAAAAATAACAAATGGAGGCAAGGATGTAAAGAAAAGAAAACCCTTATACAGCATTGGTGGGAATGTAACAGTATAGACACAATGAGAAAAAGTATGGAGGTTCCTCAAACCATTACAAATAGAACTACCATAAGTTCCAGCAATTCCACAATTATGCAAATATCCAAAGGATATGAACTCATTATATCAAAGAGATATTTGCTCTCCCATGTTTTATGTTAGCACTAGTAACAACCAATATATGAAATCAACCAAGGTGACCATTGATGGATGAATGAATGAATAAAAACAATACAGTATGTATATACAACAAAATATTATTCAGTCATGAAAAAGAATAAAATCCTGTCATTTATGACAACATGGATGGAACTGGAAGACAGAAATATACCGTTGTTCTCACTTGTGGAAGCTAAAAACATTGATCTCATGGAAGAAGAGAGAAGAATAATGGTTACTAATAATACAATGGGTAGGGATGACAGGGTAAAGAATCAGGTTACATAACAGTATCAAAATACAGTTACACAGGGGCTGGAGCAGTGGCTCAGAGGTTATAACACTTGCCTTGCATGCACGAGTCCATTGGTTCGAACCTCAACACCACATACACAATGAATTGTCAGAGCAATGAAGACCACATGAAAAACTTAAAAATAAAAATTAATTCTATCTTTCTCTCTCTTACACTGTCCCTTCTCTCTTAAAAATAAAATAGCAAGAACTATTTCTAACTCTGTAGCTTAAAGTGGGAACTACAGCCTGTAACAACTGATATAATTCAAAATGACAAAAACTGTACAAGGCTTCCCAACACAGAGACATGATAAATTTTAGAGATGAAAATGGTAACTATACTGATATGATCATCAGTCACGGACACATATGTCACCCATAAGAATGCAAAAATATCATAACGATTAAAACAGGGAAAAATGGGAGCTGGAGTGGGCACTCAGCAGTTACAGCACTTGCCTGACATGTGCAAGGATACCAGTTAGAACCCCAGTACCACATACACAGTGAACTGTTGAAGCAATGAACCCCACATGAAAAACTAAATAAAACTGAGTCTCTCTCTCTCTTTAAAAAAAAAATGGAAAACATCTAACTTCCATAAGATGAATAGTAAGTAACAAAAAGAGGATATAGAAAGATTGCTTCTATGAGAAAGCTTTCAGAGATAGACACTTTGTTTACACATGAAATTTCTTGGCAAGCTAACCACTACATTATGTGGGAATAAACCTGGTAACTTTTACCCCCATCCCTATTTGAGAAGATGACATTACGGCTTCCAGCTACACCAGCCTTTCTGCTTCCCACTGTTGGAGGAGTGGTTGGTTACCCAGGACTGCATAGAAGACTGTTTCTAGATAGCCCTGATCCCAAGTGTTCCATGATCAATCCACATCTCTACTGGTAGAGCTGTGTATGAGCAGTGGCGGAAGTTCAAACTGATTTTGGGATCAAGGAGGATGGTCTATTTTAAGAAACTGTCGTGTTTCTTCTAATCTCCTGAACGTGATATCTTGTGTAATAAGACAGTTATCTCCATTTCAAGCTGGTGGGCAGAAAACTCCCAAGTTAAAACTCAAAGTCAAATTTTCCATCCAATTTAATAAATATATTACCACTCATTTTTTTTTTTTTTACTATATGCCGATGCCGCTTTGTTTAGTATTTTTTTCTTCTACTCTTGTCACATGGACAACATATGCACACATCACCCAGGACTTCCCCAGGCCAAGCACAATGAGCTCAAACAGATCAGAGTAAGCTAAATCAAGAACTGTCACCTATACTCCATCCAACCCCACCTCCCAAACCCAGAAATCTGGTAGCCAGCAATTTCTTCCCAATTCTATGTTGCTACTTCTCAGATCTAATAAAATATGCATAACATAAAATATCCAAATACATTTAAAAAAATACAATGATATCATGGACATCAAATTATGAAAAAAAGTAAGTTTAGGGATTGTTTCACCATTCTTAATGCTACCCACATGATTATCAGATGCAAATAATCATAACCTGATACACACTCATTGATCTCCATGCCTAAGGCATGAAGGCTGAAGATGTATTGCTGGTCATCTTCCTTTTTTATGGCCTGCAGGGCCCTTTAAAATTGATTATTTATAAACGGGTATTTTATTTATAAGCCTTTCAAAAAAGGCATTTTAATATAGTATTTTCAGACCATCAGCTAAATGAATGCTTAAGGGAATAACATTTACCATTTTGAGAATAAAAGTACATTTTCCTAATTCCAAAAGTGAGGTATGAAAACAGGTTAATTTAGAATCTGTTCATAAAACTAAAATGAGTTCTTATTTATTGCTGCCCTTCTATTCTCTTAATAGCAGTGGCTCATAACCTCTTCACACCAAACCCTTTCAGAGTACTAGATGATAGCTTCCCAGAAATCTGTATATATGTCCAATTCTGAATGTTACTTCAGGGAATCCACAGAGTGTCTGCCAGCATCCCATCCACAGATGTTTCTCTATCACCTGGCACAGGGATCCCTGCAAATTAGGCTGATATCCTCTGCTCCACACGATTAGACTCAAGATTATTAGCCACGGAAAAGAACATCACACAAACACACACACAGATGCTTTTAACAATTATTCTTCTGTTCTCTTTTACTGAACACAGAATTTTAAAATAAATTCACAGCCACACATAGTGGCATGCACGTATGGTCCCAACTACTGGGGAGACTTAAGCAAGTCTACTAGAGTGCAAGAGTTCAAGGTTCAGCCTGCCCAGCATATTAAGACTCCAGTCTCATAGATAAAATTTAACCGATTAATTCTAACACTGAAATCCCAAATGAAAAAAAAATTAAATAAATGACAAAACTAAATCCGTTTCAAGTAATAAGGAACTGAAAGAATCAACTCACTTCTGCTATACTATTGTCTGAAACAGATTTCCCAAATCACTCACACTTCCAAACTTGGCTACAAAGTCCTAAATTACATGCTTTTCCCCAGTAACCAAAATTTTCAAAGTAAATCATTTTCCTTTTTTAAATAACAATTTACAATAAGAGACAAGTGTAATACACTTTCACAGAAATTTTTAGATGTTCCCAATTTAATCTTTATTTTGCTTAACTTAATGTAACAGCAAAGATATTGTCTTATTTCTGAAACAGATGAGATTCAGACATTTTAAAAGCTGAAAATCTTCCAAACTGTCATTCATGATTTAACATTATACCTCTATTCCCGTCTATATTTGCAATTCAATTGTAGCAAGCCAAAAATTAGAAAGAATGCAATAGCACTATAGGCAAAGGTAACAAGTATAAAAATGGCAACAACTCACTTGAGATTTTTTTTATTACATTAATGTCTACATAATATTGAAAAAATCCTGTATAAATGAGAAAGCAGCTGAAGGGCAAAATCAAACTCCTGGCTTTATTAGATGTGGACCTAATATCTTTCAGATAAAATATCTGTAGGTGCCACAGTCAATCAAGATTTCAACAGAAACCAAAGATGAAAGCATTCATGCATAAAAGGCAAGTGTGATAATTATGATGTGCAGACAAGATAATGGAAAATATCTGAGCCTGCTTTTCATTTTATGTATCAAGTGCTGCCTTGACCTAGACATTCCATAATGCTCTATCATATTTATTATATTATTTTATGATTTTAATTATTTAGCAGAATTCAATTAATTTGGCCGGCATCTGATCAGTGGATAAAAATCCTCCACTATCCTCTTCCCTGCTCCATTCCTCAAAATGCTGCTGCAAAATAGTTTTAAAGTTCTCATTCATTTTTTAGTTCTATTAACTTCTTACTGATTAAATAATTGGTAAACATTTTCCTGCAATGTCATTTTCAGATAATTTACTTCAAAGCACGAATAGGCAAATTATATCAGAAATTTTAGGGTATGACCCAACCCTGCAAAGTTTCATTGTCTTCTTTTTGAAAGTTCTGTGGTGGTGAGATTCATAGACAATGGTTTAAGAATTATTATAGAGAAGAGGCTAATTCGGTATATAGTTTTAGCACAAAGTTCACTGCCTATGTATTTAAGGATTATGGTAATCAACTTCTAAGCTATGCTCCAATCTATTATCCAAAACCAGGGCTCATCCACCTTAATATTCATGAAAATAGTCCCTAACAAAGTTCAAGATTACAACTGCATTGCTATTATTACTATAATGTATTACATTTAAAAAAAACACACACTGGGACATTATAGTTATTAGCCTGCCAAAATTATAATAATGCTTCTTATAAATGTGATACTGTAACTGTTCCTTCTTATATTCTCCTATAATATGGGGGAAAGTAACTTTTATATGCCATTAATAATTTTAACAATTTTTTTTAAATGTCAAGTCAAAGAATGGGGACTCTCAGTGTCCCCATTTCATTATTAAATGAAAGCATATCTAATGTAGGGTCAAAATTCCTTTCCTCACAGAAGTCAAACCTAACATACCAATGAAACTGAGATTGGTGCCTGACAAAAAGGACAATATTCAATCATAATTCAATCCAGGATACATGCAGAGTATCTTGCTCTTCTGTTGTCACTGAAGTAGCATTCAACTTTACCCTGTAAACAAGTCACAACCTCTTGTTTGGGGAGAGTAGCAGCAGGCAAAACAGAAGATAGAGATAGTGGGGCATGGGTCTGGTTCTTCTCCCCATATGCTATCAGGGGAGGGCAAGGCTACCTGGTGTGTCTTTGAGAGAGAGGAAGAAAAAAGAAGGTGGCTTCTTTTGTGGGCACTCTCCACAAGCATAAGCAGTCACAAGGTGAAACCAAGAATTTTTCATTCTGGCCTTTATGAGAAGGAAGAAACTCATAAAAAAATAAAAAATTCAAGTCACACTTAAGTTACTTTTGCCAGTCCAAGAAAATACATCCTTAGATATATCCCAAGGACATTCACTTTCATTCACAAGGACAGTCTCAGGCTAGTGGACGGAGGAGGAGCTGAGTGTCAGAGATGATATGACACTTCTGGGAAATGACAAAGCAATAGAAAATGTAGTCAAGCACATGCATATGAGACACAGCAACAATATTCTTTGGAAGAAAATAACAGAAGGAAAAATATTATGTTGCTGAATACGTTGTGTAAGAGAGAAAAATCAGCTAACTGCCAAAACAGATTAAGTACAATTCTTGATGAAATACTAAGCAGCCAGCTCAAATGAACCATGAAGATGATACAACAAGAAAAATATTCACAAGTTAATGTAAAAATTAAAGTTGTTCAAATAGGGAAATATTTAAAAGCAATTAACTGAAAATCAAATGAACAGTGGCATTCTACACTATTAAAAATACCTCAAAAACAAGAACCTAGCAAGGTAAGAAATGGAAAACAACTTTTACCTTGAGCTAGTCTTTCAAGTCGTTTTCCATGCTCCGGGGGTATAGCATACCTAAAATATTAAACATAAATAGAAATTTTAAATTTATAATATTGCAACTAGTATCCTAAGGACATCTATTCCTAAATAATGTCAGGTAAAATAAACATTCAACACCAAACTCCACTTTAATGAACTAAGTAGGGATTAGAAAATCAATCACAAAGTTATATCCTTTAGACACTGAATATAAGGAAAATAAACTTACAAATTACCAATTTAAATATCGCAGCCCACAATCTCAACTATATTTTAAAGATTAGAGAATGAAAGTTCAAGACGACTGAAGTATTTAAGCCAAGAGGGACCACTTGCTGAAGTCAACTCTCCTAGTTCTCACAGCCCTCCAGCTTGCTAACATTTTTTTTTTAAAAAAGAGAGAGGGACAGTGACAGAATAAGAGAGAATCAATTTTAGTTTTTCACGTGGCACTCGTTGCTCAGATACTTCATTGTGTACATGGTGCTGAGTTTCGAACCTGCATCCTTGAACAAACCAGGCAAGCGCCATAACCACTGAGCCACTGCTCCAGCCCCTTACTAACACTATTTTTAGGTGGTAGTTTTTATTTTGAAATTGATTAATTCAGGCTTGTTTTCAAGACAATCTGGGTTAGCATCTTTTTAACTTTTAAAATATTTGTATTGACAAGACAAAATACAAAATTATTATGCCAACATTTATATTTCCCCTGAATCTTTCTAAGAACACTGTCATTTTCAAACAGATTTTAAAACAAAAAGTTATTGGCCTTAAAAATAAAACTATTGGGCTGGTGCACTAGATCAGTGGGAGAGAGAGCACTTGCCTGACATGTACAGAGACTCAGGTTAGAACCATAGCACCACATACACAACTAAGTGCCAGAAAAACAAAAGCCAGATGAAAAAATAAAAATTGATTCTATTTGTGCATGTGCATGTGCATGCATGCATGTGTGCATGTCTGTCAGGTACCAGGAATTGAACCAAGAGGCTTTAATACCGAGCCACATCCCCAGTCCTTTTTATATTTTATTTTGTGGCAAGGTCTCACTAAGTTGCTTAGGCCCTTGCTGAGATGCTGTGGCTGGACTCTGAACTTGTGATTCTCCTGCCTAAGCCTCCAGAGTTGCTGGGATTACAGGGATGCACCACCACACCCAGTTTCTCTCTCTCTCTCTTTAAAAAAATAAAATAAAAGGTAGCTATTATGGGCTGGAAAGGTGGCTTAACAATAGAGCTATTGCCTGGCAATTAAAAAAATAGCTAAAAAATAAAAATTAACTCACTCTATATATATATAAAAAACAAAAGAAATGTAAACATTATTTATGATTTTTGTGATTTTTTTTAGATCTTGATAATAATAATTTTCCAGCCTTGAAAAAAAATCTTTTCTAATTCCTGATAACTTCAAAAGTGAAGTACTTGAAATTATTTATTATAGTGTTAATAAGTTTTTTTAAATAATTATCATCATACCCTATACAAATCTAAATTTACAGACATTTTAATGAAGAAATTTATAGATATTAAGAATAAATTTAGATTATTCTTTTTTTTAAGAAGGAGAGGACAGAGAAAGAGAGAAGCAATCTTTATTTAGTTTTTCATGTGACTTTCATTCCTCAGACACTGTTGTGTACATGGTGCTGGGGTTTGAATTCACGTCCTCACACTTGACAGGCAAGCGCCATAACCACTGAGCCACCGTTCCAGCCCTCATATAATGTTTTAAATAAAATGATATATTTTGAAGACCTATATTTCTCATGCATACCAGCTTGATATATATTAAGTACAAGTTACTTTTTACTGAAGCAATTTATCTAAATGTACTTAACACCACACTTGTTCGCATTTAATGCCACTGATAACATATGCAAAACTTAATTGGATCCAATGTAACTTGGGCAATTCAGTAACAGAACATTCAACCATATATCCTGTTCCCTATGGCACTGCAAATGAAATATTCCAACTGAATTGGGGAGAAAATTTTAGCATAACTAAATGATAACAACTCAATGTATATTTAAGGCTGCTTCTTCTTAGTCTTTAAATTCCTAGTTTACATTAATATATACCCAAAAAGGGAAACACACATTATGTACATATATACCTGTGATCTCCCCATTCAAGAGGTTAATTTCCACTTCTCTCTCTCAGTCCTCTTCCCTTCCTCCCTTCTATCTCTCCCAGGCACACACATCACATACATATAATAGGTATATGCCTGTCCCTGAAGAGTTAGATGTGAATGGAGATAGTTATATATTCAGATACATTTTTCTTAAAAAATTTACAAAGTTAAGACTTCTCAGGGCTGGAGTGGTAGATCAGCGGTTTCAGCACTTGCCTGGCAAGCACGAGGACCTGGGTTCAAACCCTAGTACCACGTACACAACTAAGTGTTGGAGCAACTAAAGCCATGTGAAAAAAACTAAATAAAATTGTTTCTCTCTTTCTCTGTCTCCCTCACTGTCCTTCTCTCTTTAAAAAAAAAAAATTAAAAAAAAAGACTTCTCAAGCTGAAGTTTATCTATGGATCAGATAAAATGTAACTATGTTCATCTGTCAAAAGAGAAAGGAAAAGGTAAGGCAAGATGGCTTTATTCCAACTCTGACCCTGTTTACTCCTTCTACGATCTGAAATACACCCATTCAATACTCATCTACCTCTCCACTCCGGCAGTCCCTGTCAGTCTAGTTATCTAAATCCTTCTCGACCAGTGTGCTATTTTCCAGGTGCTACAGCTCTATTGATTTTAATTGGTTCTTCTACTTTGCTTCTTTATGTTTTGGACATTGTCTCAGTCTATTTCCAAAATTCTATAAAAGATCTAGTTTATGTTAAGATCATAAGTGAACATGAATAAAATCTTTATGACTGTCAGGTGTGGTGGCAACCTCCCGGCACCATAGGAGGCTGAATCAAGATTACAAGTACAAGGCTAGTCTGGACAACTTAGCGACACCCTGCCTCAAAAAATAAAAAGGACTGGGATGTAGCTAAGAGGCAAAGCCCTTCTGGGTTCAATCACCAGTACAAAAAAAAAACCTCCTTATGGCTAACCAACCCTTGAATAACTGTGGAAATCATGGAAGGATGAATACTTCTTTCCAATCACTGCCCTTACACTGGAAGAGCCATTTTCCAAGTCAAAGCATACCTTCACATTGAAAGTCATTCCATAATAACATCCAGCAAATCACAACAGCATGAAAACAGAGAGAGAGGACACTCCCTATACTATTTCAGGCATTATCTTGCTCAAACACATTCATCTCCATGTTTATCCCTATGAAATATTTTGTACAGTTTTAGTCTGTATTACCAATCTTATTCAGTAGCCACATAGCTGCATAATACAGAAATAACTTACAGAGTTCTCTAAATAAGCTCAAGGTCCTAATAAAGGACAGTCAAACCTGATGAAAGTAAGAATGCCAGTAAGACTGCAAAGTCATTAGCAGATAGTAATATTTTTTGTCCACAATCAGATTCAACATGTAAAGAACTAGGAAAGACTAGCTTACATTTATAGGGATTCATCCAAGAGTCAAAAGGACTAATTTCTTATGGTGAAGAATAAATTTGGACAGCTATCCCATTAAGCAGTCAAATAGCAACATTCACTGTTGTACAAAACTTTGCTCACACCTTACTACAACTTCTTTAACCAATTCTCTTACTCTACAATAAAACCCAAAGAGGTTGAAGAACAGTTTGTTCTCTGCATACAAGTCACAGGGTTGGAAGGATCCTAAAAGCTAATCTAGTGCTTTTAATTTTTTTGTATGTTTCTACATCAATACCAGGACAGAATCTAACACCTCCTATTGACAGTAACAAATAGCAACTGGAGAATGAAGGACAACAGAGACTTGCATCCCTTGGGAGTAGGCATCCCAGCATACTTTGAAAAAAGGCACCTAGGTGATTGCGACAGGCAACACATGGGGAAGAATAAGTAAGTGGATGAATGAAGGAGTACCCACTTCTAATCGCCACATCCAAAGACTTTGGTAGAGCCTTCCCCACAATCTCCTGGCAATCAATCCCCTCACCTGTCCTGGAAGAGGGATCTGTAATATGCCACAGATTTTTTTTTAAGTTCTTTTTCTTTAAAAAATAAAAAATAAAAAGTTCTTTTTCTTGAGATTATTTTCTTAGTAATATCACAAGGAATAGCACAAGTCAGAATGCTAAACAAAAAATTCACATAGCACTTTCAAACCAGAAAGCAACATTGCTTAGCTACCTGCAGGTTCATGCAGTCATTCCCTGTGGGTGCCTGGCTTCTCAAGATCCAAAATTGACTCCCTGTCTTCTCTGAAACAGCACCCCTGCTTATCCAACCACAGCACTATCTTTATGTGCAATGCCAGAAATCTGAAACCAACCCCTCTATTCTGCTTTAATACGCAGCATAAGAAAAGACAGAAAGAAAGGTAAGGCAACAAAACAGCAAGGTGCAGACACCAGCACGTGTTTTCTAAGCACCTTCCTCTCCAGAGCAGAATGTTCATTTGACAAGAATTGAGGGGACAGTATGAGATCTTGCACAAACCATTTAAATACTGCCTGACCTTGTCACGGAACAATACTGGCAGAATCACATGACTATATTTCACAGCTGATTATTTAATAACAGCTACAAGGCAATGAGGTGTGCCTGACCTGCTGACCCACATAGTCAACCTGAGAAAATGTTCAAACTGGTTCAAACAATCACATCACCAGAGTTAAGCACATGAAAGAATAATTATAATTTGAAGATCCCAGTATGGCAGCCCTACCTAATCAATACCCAAATTATATCTGTCAACATTAAAGATGTCTCATGACATCTTCCTGCCCCGACTGCCACCCCCTTGGCCTAGGCCACTGCTCCCAATCACTCTGATTACCACTGCAGCCTCCTAGCCAGTCACTCCATCTCCAGTCTTGCCTTCTCTATCCAGGTACCCAGATCAGAATAGGTCACTTCTTCCTCCAACCCTATTTTCAGCCCTCTGAAAATCTGTCTTGCATGAAGACCTGGTGACTAAGTAGAGGCACGCTACAGGGCATGTTTACAGAGGGGTCTACAGTCTTAGTCAGAGGATCTCAGTATTACAGCCCTGACCACAACACAACATTTCTACGGAAGTTTCCCATAACCTCAGAAGTCTCAACATACCCAAGATTATATTCACAATCACTCCCTTCAAGCTGCTCACTCTCCTAGCATTTCCATTTCAGTTCACAGCTCCATTTTCCTTGTGCCTTCTAAACTGGAAATATTAAAGTTGCCTCCTTATTTCTCATCCTCTCCGCATCATTGCCAGTAACAAGTTCTATTCACACTGCATCTTCAAAACCTTATATTCATCTCCCTGCAGCACTGTCCCAAATTCAAATTTCTCAGCCTGGGCTAGACTATTTCATAACTGAACTCTGGGGGGGGGGGGGGCGGTGTGCTGCAGTTCTCATGTTACTATGATTGCATTAAAAACTTTATACCTCACACCCTAGCATTCAAGATTCGCCACAATGGAACCTCAACCTTCTCAAACATGCACACTCCACTCCCAACAGCCTGGACTACAAATTATTCTATCACTCATATGGGATTCTACCTTTCTCTTCACTTCACATAGCTCCCTCTGCTTCAATCTCCAACATCCCAGTCTCACCCGGATTCCACCTCCTTTGAGCTTTCTTTGACCATTGTAAGTCTCAGCAATCTCACCTTTTTTTCCTCCTAGAGCTCTTTAATTCTTTTCATGAAGCATTTATTATCTGCTACTTTCCAGAGTTTGCAGCTGTTCAATGTGCATGAATCATTTTTGTCTTGATAGGCACTGCATTCTGTGAGAAACAGAAGGCCTACCACCACCCAGAAAGGTTCCCATAAATTATCCTTTGTAGCCTACCTTGTATAGTGAGTGTCTGGTCCACAGCCAGGCACTTAATTACTTGCCACACTCGCTCTATTATGTGACTAAGTCTAAATTCTCCTGGTTTTTTGTACCCTTTGAAAACTGTCAAATAAAATGCCTACCATTGTATACCCTCAATTATATACTGGTTTGTTTAAGAAATTAGTAATTGTCCATTTAACCTTTGAGAAAGTATTTTTCTTTCAGATTCAGTGAATATTGCCAACAGTTCTAACACTAAAAACATATGAATCACTAATAAATGCTGAACGCGCTAATTGGATATTTATTGGTAATGCTTTATTTAAACTCAAAAGTCTTTTATGTTTATTTATTTAGTTTATTTATTTATTTTAGAGAGCAAGAGAAAGAGAATCAATTTTATTTATTTTTTCATCTGGCCTTTGTCTCCCTGACACGTAGTTGTATATGTGGTGCTGGGGTTTTAACCCAGGTTCTTGTGCATGCCAGGCAAGCATTCCAACGGCCAAGCCACCACTCCAGCTCCCCCATCCCGTCCATATTTAATGTATTTTTAAAATATATATTAATTTTGAAGATCAAGGAAAATAGATCTAAGCACATCTTTGGGTGTTTAACACACACGAAAAAAAATGGTCCCAACATGATGACTGTGATATAAACACTTCCTAATACCTGAATGATAATAGGTTCACTGCAAACTGTCAGTAGGTAATGCTTTGCTTTCCAAAACATACTAGATCCATTTCCCTTATTTAGATTTTCTCTATAAATTATTCTTTTAAATTTTTCCTTTCAACATATTGTTTAGGGGCTAGGAATGTGGCTGAGGGTTAAGAGAGCTTCCCTAGCACATGCAAGGCCCTAGGTTTCATCCCTAAAATTTAAAAAAGTTCAGTCCACTTACTTGTGTACCAGTATTATTCAAAGAATAACTCCCATTTCTAAGGTTATTCCCTCAAATCCTCCCTAGTTTCTTTTGGTTGCCCTGAGACTATCAATAATGTTCTCAAGAAGAAATGTTCTCACCTGCCCAGACCTTTGTCTGCCATCACTGGCAGCCACACTGGGTCCCCTCCGTTGCTCACACCAATGGGTACACTAGCACCTCCCGAGGCACTAGTTTCTTCCTACCCTGTGACATCCAAGGGCACAGAAAGATTGTCCATTCCAGGTCCAGTCACATTCAGACAGATCATTCCTAAAACAGGACTGTCCGCTGCCCCCTAAGTGAGGCTGTGTACAGCAGCTCTTTCTTTCCTTATTTTCTCCTTCCTCCTTCTCCTTCTTTTTGTTTGTGGACTGGGGACTGAACCCAGGGGCACTTAGAGTGCTACAGCCCCAGTCTTCACTAAGATGCTGAGGCTGTCCTCAAATTTGGGATCCTTCTGCCTCAGCCTCACATGACTCTGGGATTACAGGCATGTGCCACTGTATCTGGCTGATTCTTCCTGAAACTGTTTTACTCACAGCCACCAGATGAGAAGAGTCAAGGTCACATCCCCAAAGACAATTTTTTAACAGGTAACAGCAAAAGACAACATCTCCCTCTCTTGCTGGCATAAGCTTTTGTGACTGCCTGACTTACTTTCTACCCTTACTAAAGTGTTGAAAAGCCCAGTGAAGGGGAAGCACTGATCAATAAATATGATTACAGTTCAACACAGCTACCATTTATTGAGCACTCACAACACACTAGAGTTTGTGCTAAGACATTCTAACAAGTTCTACCTCTGCCTCCATGAGGAAATGACTTCATTTAAGCACACTGGATGACAGAGCTTTCTGGTGCCAATTCCTAAAATGTGCTCCCCATCCTGTATTTCACTCCTATGTAATGTGGTGATGCACCCACCAATAACCACAAAGATAAAGATGAATGATGTGATGCTGCTGACGGAGCCCATCTCTCCTCCAAGGACACGCCCACCCTCTACAATGATTAAACACAAAATGGTACCATTTTAAATGAATCGTAAATCACAGACACAAAAAACAAAGCCATAAACCAATGCTCCAAAGTTTATAGGGGGGTGTTTTATTTCATTGTGAGGTTTGGGTTTTTTGGGGGGAGAGGTGGGGGCTTACTGGTGATTGAACCCAGGGTGCTCAACCACTGAGTCACATCCCTAGTCCTTTTTACTTTTTATTTTGAGACAGGGTCTCACTAAATTGCTTAGGGACTAAGTTGCTGAGGCTGTCTTTGAACTTGCTATCTCCTGCCTCAGCCTCCTGGGTTGCCGGGATTAAGGCATGCCCCACCACACCCAGCTAGTTTAGATCTTGTTACAAAATCATTTCATGAATGAAAAGTAAAATAGATGTATTTAACTAAAAATCAAAGATTTCTGAAATAATTGAACATTTTCAATATCAAAAAGAAGACTAAACAATTGCATATCTACAGATGCGATTACACTACATTTTTACATTACTTGTGGTGTCAACTACTTTTAAAAGTTAGGCACTTTTTAAAGTTTAAGCACTGGTATTTTTAAATGATGACGTCTCTGTTAGCTATGGAAAAAGGAACATTTCATACTTAATTTTCAATTCTTAAAAATAGTGAATGTGTAAATAGAAAGTCATAAATCTAAGAGATGCTGCATCAGGCTGCAGAGGGACCTTTCTGACAAGCCCCCACTGCCTTCACAAAAAGAAGCTCCTAAGATGTTCAGTAGTAAACTTTTCCAAGAACTAGATAATCCAGGTAACTGACTTCCAAACTACAGACTGGGAACTGTGTTCCTGGCCTCCTCCCCTACCTACCTCCAGGTAACCCGGGGTTTCCTGCAGGTGCCTCAAGCATATACTTGGTGAGGGAAACTTCCAGTCACACACGATTCAGTCAGCTCTGCATTTATTTTCTGTTTATATACTGAGTCTCTGTAGAAATGTGCATTTATAGAAACTTTAAAAAACCAGGCCACAGGCTGGAGCGGCACTTGCTTGGCATGTACGGGGACATGGATTCCAACTCCAGCACAATATACACAACTGAGTGTCAGAGCAACAACATGAAAAACTAAATAAAATTGATTGTTTTTCTCACTCTCTCTTTAAAAAAAAAAAAAAAAAAAAAAAACCAAGACAAAATAAAAATTATATAAAAAAAAAAAAAAAAAAAAAAAAAAAAAAAGCCAGGCCAATGTTCCAATGTTTTCATAAGCAGGGACCCATCATAGAAAATGCTTTCTGATTACATACAACTGTTCTGTATTAAGATTACATAACACCAAAATTTTGCCATGAACAAGCATTCTACTACTGCTATAAAATGAAGGGGTGCTAAAAGCTGTATGCCTAAAGCTGCAAGTTCCATAAAGACCATTATGTCTTTTTACTACATACGGTGTCACTAATACCTAGCCCACTACCTGCATGTTCAATAACAATAAACAAGAAATGAACAAAACCAAAAAATAACCAAACAAATGAAATGTTTTACAACAGGATCAATTATTGATTTCTATCACTTCCCTCTCCAGCATTGGGGAGGGGTGGCAGGGTCATCAAATCCAGGGCCTCATGCAAGCTAGGCAAGCATTCAACCACTGAGCCACAAACTCATTCCAGGATAAAGCATTGATCAAATAAAATAAATGCCATTCCAAGGAGATTTTAAAATACAATAATTTCAAAAGTTGGTAATATATTAAAAATATACACATTTGAAGCTGTCTATCCACATCAAAAATTTCCAAAAGCCCATTTTTCCCCAACAAAAATCATATTTAAGCATATGTGGAAATCTGAAGACACTATCTTTTCCAAGTGATCATTATTCAAATTAAAATTATACTACCCATGAATAAGATAAAGAAGCTTAAAGGATTCCACTACAATTGCCTTACGCAGTACTACCGCAATTAACTTCAACAAGGTATTGAAGCATTTAAGGAGATTTCCTGTGATTGAAGTTTAATCTTCAAGAGAAAACTACCTGCAGCTTCTTTACAGTTGAAAATCTGTAAGAATTGAGAGGCTTTCAAAAGTGCAGAGTTTTCAAAGGCAACTACAAAAAAGAAAGAAAAAGGAAAAAAAAGAAAAAAACAAAAAATACCTCACAACTACTATGCAAAATGAAGGGGAAAAAAGACATAAGTGGCTGGGACAGTGGCTCAGCAGTTGGAGCATTTCTCTGGCATGTACAAGGACCCTGGTTCTACCCTAGCACCACATACACAACTAAGTGTTGGAAAAACAAGAACCAGATGAAAAAATAAATAAAATTGATTCTTTAAAAAAAAAAAAACATAGCATCAAGCTTTAAACATTAAAATAAAAACAGTAAACAGACAAATGCTTCTTCTGAAACCTGATCTCTTAAATAATGTTCATTTATTTTCATTACATCTTTTATGATGCATATCTTCCAAAAGAACAGTTTTTTAAAGCCCCACCCCAACCAAAGCACTGTTAAGCCTTTGTGTGTGTGTGTGTGTGTGTGTGTGTGTGTGTCCGTCCGTCCGTCCTGTGGTCAGAAACTCTTATTAGCCATCATGCAACTGATTGTTATGTCCTGTCTGAAATTATGCACGAGTCCTCAAATAAGGAAATCACTAGCCCACACAAGGAACTAAAAGGAGTGAGGAAGAAATGGATTTACAATAATTAAATATATTAAATTTGAGGTGCACTCCATAAATATTTGTTGCACAGCTACTATTAATGACAATAAAAATATAAAAGTAGCTAGAAATTTATAACAGTTGTCTATAACTTCTAAATTTTCCTATATATTTAGGCCAACTAATGAAGGCATCACACAAGATATACACACAACTGGTATTTTTGGCGTTTGGGTTTTATTTTTTGTTTTAACCAGAGATTGAACCAAGAAGCTCTTAACCACTGAGCAACATCTTCTTTCTATTTTATTTTGAGACAGTGTCTTGCTAAGTTGCTTAAGGCCTTGTTAACGTTGCTTAAGGCCTCACTAAGTTACTGGCTGGCTTTGCACTCACAATCCTGCGGTCTCAGCCTCCCGAGTCTACACTGTATTTTTCATAGGCTAATTTTGTGACATGTATCCAAAAGAAACTAAAAAAGAAAACAGCAAGAATATTAATAAATACTAAAAGAAGCATGAAACTGTCTGTGCATGTGCATACAGTATGCAAGTTGTGGCACCTGGTCGACCCCAAAAAAGGACACCTGGTGACACTGCCCTAAAAAGCTGAAAATCTCACTGGAGGACAAGATCAAAATACACAAATCTATGACTAAAGAACTGTAGGACAGGACGTAGCAAGTGGCAAAATCGACTATAGGTGCTATACAGATGGTAAGAAAAAGAGAGCAATGCTGATTCAAGCAGTTAGGTAAAAACAAAACAAATTCTTGAGTTAAATTCAGTGCAGAGATTTACTTCATCCTACTGCCTATAGCTAACAGTTATCGATCACTCACTAGATACTTTCAAGATAACTCAAGCAAGTATACATTTTAATAATGCTGACATCCTAAAATAAAGACACATACATGCACACCATCTGAAGTAATATAGCCATGGGAGTGTTTTCCAACTCTTACAAAAATGAATTAAGAGTTAATCAGAGTTGTTAATTGTTCTTCCTAAGATTGTAAGTTAAAGACTCATTCATTTGAGACTTTTGTTTTATAGGTCATAACAGATCAAGCACTCCCCTTCTTATGAGAAACAACCTACCAAAAACACAAACATGTAACACTAGTGAGGACCTCATGCCACATTCCCCCGCACCAGAGAGATAACTCTGTGATCCCACCTCTTCCTACCTAGGCTTCAATGACTTCTCCAAGAAATGGATTCAAGGCAGACTGATTTGAAGACCTGCCCAACTGGGAGCACCTTTGCTCTCTTATAATACAACTGGGAAAAGAGGAGTCAGAGAGAAGAATGAAGGTGACACTCAAAAAGAAGTGAAACCCAGGATGCGGCACACCCTGACAACTTCCAATGGCTCCTGAGGTTCTGGCTTTCCATAGACATGACAAGCAATAAATTTTGGCTGAACTGGTTCATACTGAGTTTCTCTCTCAAGGAACCAAGATATTATCAACAAAATTTCTCCACCTACAGAAATAAAATACAGACATCATTTTAAATGAATTAAAATAGATTCCAAATAATACATAGAAAGGCATGGTACTTAATTTTGAAGTAAAAATTAGTTGTCCTGCACTACTGAAGACTGAAGAGGACTGTTAAGGCTTCAAAAGTATAAGCTGGGCTTATACTCTGCCCCTTGCCCAAAACCTTCAAGATTCTTATCTACAAGGTTTGACAGACAAAGGACCCTTAACCCTTGTTGGTACCTTCTTCAAGCGTACTTCACTGGAAAGGAATGAATCTAAATCTAACCAACGAATCACTACCTGTTGCCTTAAATGAGGCAAAACCCTCTGTCAAGGTAAAACTCACTCTTTCCAAAATGTGGGGTTTTATTTCAGACTTGAAGAACATTTCCAAGTAATATATCTAAAGAACAAATAAGTAAAGTTGGGCTAGGAGTTTCTCCCACCTTTACTTCCAAAGGTATCCCCATCCCCCATAACCTTTCAATTAGTACAAGATTAGTTATAGCCATGTATCTTCTGAAAAACCACCTTTCTTTTGCCATAGTTCTGTCCAGAGCAAGAGAGGCAAGTGCACATTTTCTCTTTCAGTTATACATAAAATCTTATTAAAATGAAGCTGACAGTATAGAAAAGAAAGACAAGCAGGCTTTCTTCTAGCCTATCCCTTCATTTTTTACTCTTTCTTTTTTTTTCACTGTAAATCAATATGAAAGGTCAAACAAGACTCAGCCCCCATTGTCAGGCTCACTAATAGCTAGATTGAATACTTCAGGCTTTACATCTCCTAGTCTTCTTTTTCAAATGGGGGGGTGGGGAACCCACCAACCTGAGACATCTGCAGTCTGGGTTAACTGAAATGATTTTGCTACCATGACTAACACAGTTTCAGGCACAAATAAAATGTACACACTAAATTAAATTGAGTGACAGACAAATGATATCCCTACCCCCAACTCAGCCACTTTCCCTGAAAAGTAAGCTTATAATAACCAAACACACTGGGGTCATGAAGGCAACATCTATAAATCTATTTGTATTCTTAGCTATAGAAGTGCAATCATGAAGAAAGCCACTTTCCTAGATGCTCAAGAACAATTTTATAGAACAACTATTCAATTGTATACATTTTCTGCAAATTGTCATCTAAATAGCATGATTAAACAGTCTAACAAGGAGGATTGGGAAAAAAGGATAAGCCAGGCAAAATAAGCTGTGAACTACCACATCTTCCATAGGAATACAAGACAAATGGCACTAATACTTGCTTTCCACTAAATACACATTAATAAAATTGCATCAACCTGATTTTTTTCCCTTAAAAGTTTTGGATTTGATTTAGCAATCTCTTTAAATTTGAAAGGACCTCTAGTCTTTACAAGTAGTAATGATTTTTAAGAGAAAGAGGAACAGGAAGGATATCACAGGCATCCTGAAAGGTAATTTATATGCCTTGATGTGTTTATCAAGAGTACTTAACTAGGGGCTGGAGCGGTGGCTCAGTGGTTACGGCACTTGCCCGGCATGCGCAAGTACACAGGTTCAAACCCCAGCAACGCACGTACACAACTAAGTGTCAGAGCAACGAACGCAATGTGAAAAACTCAATAAAAATTGATTCTCTCTCTCTCTCTCTCTCTCTGTCCTTCTCTCTTTAAAAAAAAAAAAAAAGAGTACTTAATTAGCATATGAGCTCAGTGTTCCTCCAGGAAAACCCAGAGTTGCCAGTCAGTTGTGAAAGTGCATTATGTCCCATTCAAGATGGCTAAGTGAGATGTACTTTCAGAATCAAAAACATCAGACCTCAGAGATGCTTCACTTTAAGAAGTTTGTGCTGAAAAGCAAACAATAAAGAGAGTGAAGAGAGGACCTACAGAATGTGAGACCATCTTTGCTACCTGCTTCTCAGATAGGACTTTAGTATCCCAAAAATACAAAGAAATGAAAACACTTAACACCAAAAAAAAAAAGAAAGAAAGAAAGAAAAGAAAAAGAAAAAGACACAATCAATAAATGGGGCAAAAGAACGAAACAGACAGTTCCCATAAGAAATATGAATGCTGGGCTGGAGCGGTGGCTCAGTGGTTTCAGCGCTTGCCTGGCAAGCACGAGGACCTGGGTTCAAACCCCAGCACCACGTACACAACTGAGTGTTGGAGCAATGAAGGCCATGTGAAGAACTAAATAAAGTTGTTTCTCTCTTTCTCTGTTTCTCTCGCTGTCCCTCCCTCTCTCTTTAAAAAAAAAAAATATGAATGCTCAACAAATACATAAAAAAATGTTCAATATCTCTAGCAATTAGAGAAAACTACACTGAGATTTCACCTCACTCCAGTCAGAATAGCAATTATAACAATAAATGTTGTCAAAGATGTGTGGAAAAGGGTACATTTATACATTGTTGGTAGGATTGCAGATTGATGCAACCGCTCTGGAAAACAATATGGAGATTCCTCAAAAAACTAGGAACAGAACCACCACCATTTGACCCAGCTATCCCACTAGCATCAGCGTACTATCTTGATACAGCCACATCAATGCTTCCAGCAGCACAATTCACATTAGCCAAGCTATGGAACCAAGCAAGGTGCTCTTCAAGAGATGACTGGACAAAGAAAATATGGCATATATACACAACGAAGTATCACTCAGCCACAAGGAAGAATGACTATGGCATTTGCCAGCAAATGGAGAGAACTGGAGGCTATCATTCATGCTAATAGAAATATGTCAGCCCCAAAAAGTTAAAGGTCAAATGCTTTGTCTGATATATGGAGAAACTAATCCAAAATAAAATATTAGAGGAATACAGAAATGGAAATGAAGTGGGAGATGAAGGATGGGATAGGGAAACTCCATGAAATGACTCAGATGTAGCCTTCCTATGTACATATATGAATATACCACAATAAAACTCACCATTATGCACATCATGACAGATGTTAATTTTTAAAACTATTAGTAAATAACAGAAAGATGAGTAGAGTAAAGGGAAGAGAACAGGGGATGGGAAGAGGGAAAGGACAACACTAGGGACTGAATTAGAACAAGTGATACTCTATGCTTTTTATAATTATATGATTGTATATTCTATTGTCATGTATAACTAAAAAGAATGAATAAAAATGCAAAAATAAGAATTTTTTTAAAAGAAGGTTGTGTTGAATCAGGTGTGGTGACACATGCCTGAAATATCAAATGGATGGAGATGGAAAGAATTATACTTAGTGAAGTATCCCAATCTCAGAGACTAAAGGACCGAATGGTTTCTCTCATCTGTGGATGCTAGAATATAGGGGGAAGCAGTAGGGTAGATGGCTAACCTAACAATACTTAAAATTGAATGACAGAGTAATAGGGGGATGGCTCCCTAGGATACTTGGAGGCGTAGGGAGGGGGACAGAGAAAGGGGAGAGTGTATGAAGAACTCATAGGAGACTGGAGAGTGGGAATATGGAGGAACCATCTAGAAGCTGATGTCATTCCTCCACGAGATACCCATTTAACGCATCAGTTCTGGGGGAAACTGCAACAGGAAAAACCCAAGGTGGTCATCCATGTTTTGGCATTATCCCTGGATAACAAAGTATATATACATTGATTATTGTTGGATTGATAATGTTTCCCCCTCAATTGTATCTCTATATACTTCTAATTTAAAAAAAAGAAAAACAAAGTATAATCTGAATTCTGTATCCCCCAGCAATTAACACTATCACATGTGACACTTGGAGAGAAGAATCTATCTTACCTATCTTGGCTTTGGAATGCAGCACAGTGGTAGAGTACTTGCCTAGCATGTATGAGGCCCTGGGTTTATTTAATCACCAGCACCATGCAAAAACAAATAAGTGAATCTAGTCCAATATTTCATTCATCTTAAGACTCTCACTCTACTAGATATAGATATATTTTGGAAATCAGTCTGCAAAAAGCTTCTATGACCCAAAATACCATTTCTTTTCATAAGGTCATTAAAATAATATGAATTATGAATATTTGTATAGTACCTAACAGTTTCCCAAGCACTTTTCACACAGTATATCCCTGGACTCTCCTAGAAATCCTCTAAGTTGACAGAGAATAAATCATGCCTCTACTTGGCAGTTAAAGAAACTCATGATGAAAGACGTATAGTGATTTGCCCTAAGTCATTCAGCTGGTAAGTGACAGACTGGGATTTTAAAATGGGTCTTCTGGCTCCAAAGTCAATATAATTCCAAGAAAATAAATACTTTACCACTGGCTGCCAAAGCAGGTTTCTATCTGCTTACTCTAAGGATTTTTTCTTTAAGTCTTTATGCCAGAAATATTTAAATAAATCATCAACACCTCTACAGTCTCTTTAATACAAATCTGTGTTCAAGAACACTTCTAGACAAATCTGCCACACGTGGTGGCTACAAATGTACATTTCAGGGCTTCCACATGGAGCTATATATATCTGCATTGACAGGAATCTCAAGAAACTTGGCAATCTTAATGGCTACATTTTAGACAAGGATCTTTATAAAATGTTCTGTTTCCTTGTCTGCCCTTAAACAGACTGATTTAAAATTAACACTCCTTTGATCCTATATAAGAATTATTTACAGGTCATCAGTCCTACAGCCAGACTCTGCGTGAAGTACTGGTGATTCAAAGGAGTGGAAAAACCTGGACCTCAACTTCAAGGCACCCACAGACAGGGAGTGGATGGTGGTGGTGAAGGAAGAAGAAGGAAAAAAAGAGTCACAACTACTGGCAAGATGCAAAATAAGATGTGTAAGTGAGGAGCAGCACAGTCCAGAGGGTCTTCTGGCACAATCTAAGGGATACCTGGGCAGAGGAGAGCAGCATGATCCTGGAAGTCAGGAGGAAATCATAAGGCATATGCAGTACTCACTCCCAGAACTTGGTATCTAAGGGTCTAAATGAAGAACAGGAAGGAGCACAGGTTAAATGCTGGCTTCTAAGGCTAGAGCAATGATGCTGACATGTGTAGGAGACAGATAAGTGAAGCACAAGACAGGCCACCCACCAAGGATAAGTAAAGGAACTGTCGCAGAAAGAAAGGTAGATGCAACTCAAGAAGAAGTGGAAAACTGGGAAGGGAAATCACAAGCACACACCCAGAGGGAACCTTGAGTCAGCTCATCATCCTCTCATTTGGTTAAGTAAATGAAAGTACTCACAGTGAGCCTGAACACAAATCACAGAACCAGAGTACTGGAAGCTATTCTTGCTAACCCTGTGACACTGTAGTTGAGGAAATAGTAAAGCTGCTTGTCCATAGCCACAAGCGTTCATAGCAGAATCAAGACCAGAGCAGTGGCTGGTAGTCCCTCAAGTCTAGGCTCTGCCACACCTACTGCCTGCTACACAGTATTCATATGAATTTGTATTTCCTCAACCATCTTTCAAAGCTCATTTCAAATATAATGATTACTAAAATGAATTTTAATGATAATAAAGTTTACCTCAAAATTATTTATGCTCCAGTAATATATTCTTTCATAAATCTACTGGGAAATATCCTTAGAGCCATTTCTATCCCTCTTTTCCTATAGTAGTTATCCTAGAAAATGAAATGTAGATGAGCTGTCATAACTCACTGCTGTTTTATTATTTTATCATTATAAATAATGGTCAAGGTTAAAGATAATAGTGATAATATAAATCCACCTTAATAAGTATAATGGAATCGATATGCTTAATAATAGAGTAATGAACTACTGAAAATATACATACTCAGAGAAAGAAATGCTTTATAAACAGGCATAATTAATGTCACTTGTGAACAGTGATAATTCTTTCCCAAAAACACAAGGCTCTACAATCAGCCTTGTCTCTGAACAGAATATTCATCACTAAGTGATCAAAAGATAACATCAATCTATTCGGAAAAGAAGAAAAAAACAATCATTTCTCTCTCTCTCTCTCTCTCCATTTTTTTTTTTTTTAGTACCAGGCGGCACTTAGTTAACCACGGAGTTATATCCCCAGCCCTTTCTTTCCTTCTTTTCATTCTAAGACAGGATCTTGCAGTTACTTAGTGTCTCCCAAAGGTGCTCAGGCTAGCTTTCAACTTGTGCTCCTCCTGCCTCAGCCTCCTGAGCCACTCCAATTACATTTGTGCACTGTCACACTCAGCTAAACAATCATTTTCTAAATAAGAAAGCAAAGACTTCATCTAAACTCATGTTAAAAAAAAAAAAAAAGTTGGGCTGGAGTGGTGGCTCAGCGTGGCAAGCACGAGGACCCGGGTTCAAACCCCAGCACGACGTACACAACTAACTAAGTGTTGGAGCAACAAAGGCCATGTGAAAAACTAAATAAAGTTGTTTAAAAAATAAAAAAAAAAGTCTTCATTAATTCTGACAAATCTCCAGAAAGGTTTTGCCACTAACTTTTGAGATTACTTAAGCAAAATACAGAATATAGTTGCCCACATAATAAACTTCACAACATGCCCTCCAACAAATGCCCAAAGTTAAGATTCCTAAAAAATCATTTAAGACAAAAAATACCTATCAATCCACAGCCCAAAAAATGGTCTACAGTCAACATTATATATTCAATTCACCACTGAGTTTATAGTTTCCGGGCAGAAAAGAAGACAATCACTACAGCCAAAAACTTCCTTATAGCTCACATAAATCAGAATCCACCAAGTCAAACAAAGAATGTGCATCAATATGTGCATAAAACTCTAATTTAAAAAATCATAAGTAAATGAATATTAAACAAGTAACTTGCCAAGACTTGGGCTCTCCAAAGTGAAGATAATTAATGCTGTAGAGGTCCATGTCCTCAGTGTGCCACGCAAATGTGGTTTTCCACATGCCAAAATAGAGATAAGGGGTATTCACACCCTCAATAGAAATACCACACTCTTCTTCAACCACATCCAAGACTGTATTTAGGCGAGCTATGTTCCATTCATCCACACCCTGGAACCAGAAGAGAGAGAAAGAAAGAAAAATCAAATGTTAATAAACTAAGATAACATTTTCTGTTCAGAACCACCATCTGCCAGTCATTATACTGTATATTTTAATTCACAGAAACAATGAAAAAGTCATTATTCAAGAGCCACAAATGTATATTCATTATTATTAATCCATAATTACTATTAGCATAATGTGAGTCTATGTAACTATTTGTATAAAATGATAACAAATAACTTCCTGATTCCAAATGGAAAGAAAAGTTAAAGCCCCACTTCTCACTTACTTCTAGTAAAAGATCATTAATTCAAAGAAGGTAATCCAGTATGTGATTTCTTTCTTTGGCAAATCTTTTTGTTTTGGGGGGCTGAGTTTTCGTGTTTCTTTTTTATATATTACTTTAGAGGTCATATTCATTATCAAACATCATCTCAACAAACCAATGATAAAAGATATCTAATGTGATCCCTCTCTCATGTATGTAACATGTGATTTGTCATTTCCTAAAAACTCCACACTAATTATTGGAAAAAAAAAAACTCTTGGCACTATTCTAAACCAAAGCTCAATGAACTAGTAGTGATCCTTGAACTAAATTTTATCATTTGTTCAGAGGAAATTTTAAGCACATAATTCCTGCTTTACACACACACACACACACACACACACACACACACATACTTTCTCTCTCTCTCTCACACACACACACACACACACACACACACTTATCCAAACTCTGGTAAAACTGCTGGAATAGTGTAGCTCTGTGTAACATGGTCAGTGATGGGGTAGGGGCAGGTAGAGAGCATCACTGGTATAAAACAATGTGAGAGGAAAAGATTCTGGTTTTACTAGAACTTACTAATCAATCCCAACACTATCATTTATGACTGCTTAGAAATTTGTATGAACTATATATTTTCCCATAGTGAAATCTCAGTATATGAGAATGGGCACACTTCTATGTAATGAAGGGAAAACTGCAATGTCTTTAAATCTACTTCACCTTCTCATGGTGCTATTACAGAGGTGCATTATAATCGTTAATATGCATTAAAAGACCATCTCCACTAATTATTACACTGCTCTTCCATATGAGCACTTCTATCACTTCCCTTACATACTAGAAGTTTTCAAATTAGTTTATCTTCATGTAATTCTCTGATCAGTGTGCTAATCTTCCTTCTTCAACCTTTTGGTTAAGGAAAATGATTGATCAAGCAGTAAATGAATCCCTAAATTCCTGTAAGTAGCCACTCCATCTACAACTTAAGAGCCATACTGGAACATTTGCTATTTTAAACTGGTTGAAATTGGTATCCTTTTAGAGAACAGCCTGGGTTTCAACTTATGAGAGCTCATAAAAGTCAACCAAATTATGTAAAATACTTTATCTCACTCAATTTATGGTGATATTATCTCTTGAAGTCCAATCACCCTTCAGTCCCATCACCATACTAATAGAATACTATTTAAAATACATTACAGAGGCAATGAATCCGAAGTAATAAACAGGCACTAGAATGCAGGAGCCATTTTTTAAATGAATGATCTTGTGAATTTATACACAAACTTTTCCACTGAAATTCCTACATATGAAAACATCTACATTTTATTTCTGACAAAACTATCTTCCAAAAGTAACTAAGGTTCAAACCATGGACATCCTAAACCTGTGGGTCAAATCAGGAGAGCACTTTATTGAGCATTGAGTCTCTCCTCATGAAACTATGAGTGTTCCTCGAGTTGCTCAGAGTACTAAATAAGTCAATGAACACACAACCTTTGGGAAACAAAACTTATATATTTGAAAAACTGAATAAATATTCCACTATTCTCTAGTAAATCTTACTAGAAAACCTCCCAAAAGTAACAATCAAACATGTAAGAAGTCATTAAAAAAAAAATCCTTTGAAGTTCAGTGCTGATGTTTTCCATAATGATGGGCAAATAACACCCCTGCAGCAATTCTTTTGGGCAAAACAAGGTTACCAAAATGTTGAAACAATTTATTTTGCTAAAATAAGTTGTATAATTTCAATTCAAGAGTCATGCAAAGGACATGAGGTACCATGGACAGCCAGTACCAACAGACAGAAAACTTGTTGCTTCCAAATTTCTCACCAATTTTTGTTTTCTACTATTGAGTAACTTGGCTAACTGCCCCCAAGGACCAGGTCCACACATGAAGAGTCCCAGGTTCCCCTCACACATGTAGACAAGAGTACAGCTAACTTACCTCTTTATACACACATACCACTACACATATTCAAAACAATTCTATAAAATAAGTAACTTTCCCAAATGAAGAAACTGATATTTCAAAGTAGCAGTAGTGACAATTAACCTACAGCTATCTGACTCCCACACCTTCACTTCTAAATTCTATGCTTCCAGCTCTGATCCTTTCATAATACTATACATCACCCTCATTTCTTAGCATCAGTTGTCAAGAAAGAACTAAGCAGCTAAAATTTAGGGGGTGACAAACACATAAAGCTGTGACATCCCACTCAAACACTTCAAAGATTATAAGGGAAGCTGCCTCACTTTAGGACTGTTGATACAGTGGATTTATTTGTTTGTTTGTTTACTTTTAGGAGTAAAGAAGGAGAATGAGTCAGAGAGAGGAAGAACCAACGGCATTTAGATTTTCATCTGGTTTTTGTACCTCTGACACACAGCCATGCATATGACGCTGGGGTTCAAACCTGGGTCCCGGTGCGTGCCACACAAGTGCTCCACCACTGAGCCAATGCCCCAGCCCCAATATAATGGATTTAGTTAAAACCAGTTTCCAGAAAGTGCCCAGCTACAAAACAAGCCCCACAATGGTCAGAATCTGTCAAACCATTCAGAGTTTAAAGCCATCAAGTCTGCACTCCAGCCCAATCCCTCAGACAAATGCCTCATACCACACATCACCCCACCGAACAAAGCTCTTCCTATTCAGCAGGTGTGTGGATTATTATTTACAACTCTCTTGACCTCCAGGTCCCAGCACCTTTCATCCTAATCAACCAGTAACCATTCCAGGCCTGCCCTGTACCTGTTTTCTGAAATCACTCACCACTGGACCATGATTACTAACTGAAAACTTTCCATCACTATATCTTCCTCCTATCAGGAATAACATGGCAATTTAAAAGATACAAATCTTAAATACCACAATGAAGTCAGTAGCAGCTGAGAAGCAGTCCATCTTAACTCCCTCTATAGTGACTGCACTGTCACAAAAAGACAAAGTGCACCACTGAAGCAGCGTGCCATGTTAGCAACCTCGCCAAACAGCAGCCATTTCTCGCAAACAAGAGAAACAGCACAAACATCATACCAGCCCAAATTTCCCCAACATATTTCCAATGTAACATTATGGCTACCAGATGCTGTAGTCAAACTCCTCTGAACTCCTTTTATCTTCCAATTACACAGTCACGGTACTAAAAGGCAACCCAAAGGCTACCTACTGTTCGGGCCCCAAAGTTCCAGAAGTCTGTTTAACTTTAACTCCACGCTTATCAAATATTATCTGACAATGGACACATGTCCACCTATAATAGATGTTTATCAACGTATAATAAATTTACATCCTGTTAGATGCTACTGTGCGGGCAGGAGTGGTGGCTTGACAGTTACAGCACTTGCCTGGCATGCACAAGGACATAAGTTCGAACCCCAGCACCATGTACACAATGAAGTATCAGAGCAACAAAGCCACATGAAAAACTAAATAAAACTGATTTCCTCTCTTCTCTCTCTCTCTCAAAAAATAAAATAAAATGCTACTATGCAGGACAACACATGAGAGTAAATGTTATAGTAGAAAGTTCTCTAAATGTGTAAGCCCAAATGTAACTTAGTACGAAAAGTAGTTCTAGACATCAGAGAGGACATTTCAGAACCCAGAGTGCGTGAGAAGGTGGCTGGAGATGTTCACATATATTTTCAAATTGTACATGTGTAGGGCTGGAGCGGTAGCTCAGCTGTTATGGCATTTGCCTGGCATGCGCGAGGACAGTTTCTAAATCCCAGCACCATGTACACAATGAAATGTCCGAGCAACGAGAGTCACATGAAAAACTAAATAAAATTGTCCCTCTCTCACTGTCCTTCACTCTTTAAAAAAAAAAAAAAAAAAAAGAAAGCATATGCGTAATTTGATTTGTTTCACCTACAAACACATAGACATAGTATAAATTAAAACATAAAAAAAAAGTACTACAGAGTCAGACATGGTAGCACATGCCGGTCATCCTGGCAACTCAAAAGTTCAAGTTCAAGGCCAGTCTCAGCAACACAGCAAGAACTTATTTCAAAATAAAAAAATGGCTGGGGATGTAACTTAGTGGTAAAGCACCACTGGATTCCACACCAGTGTTAAAAAAAAAAAAAAAAGAGTTCATATAAATGAACAAAGAAAAAAGACATGAACAAATTTCATAAGTACCAAATACATTATTAAATAGAAAATGGACTTTCTTTTTAAAAAAGACACAAAAATGATAGTAATCTATCAAATACTACAAAAAGGATTCTTTCAATACAAAAGCTAGGCAATTAGTAAACTTACAAGAAACATATTTAACAGACATTCTTTCTGTCCTCATTCAGAAAATATTAAATAGAATGAGAAAATTAAAGCTCAAAGAATGACCAGATATCAGAATAGCAACATGCTGTACTGGAGCTACAAGTTCTCTGATCAAATACTGATCAATGCTGGCTCTACCATTTACAGTTACCGAATCTGGTATTTTTCTCAAAGGTTCCATGTGGCAGAGATAGTACCAGGGCTCTAGTCCACCAATTAGACTAAGACAGACCTTGTAAGGTCAGTGGTAAAGGTCCAACTCTCACTAGAACTACTTTCAATACAAAGCCTCAGGCATCAATATAAAAAATGTGGCAGCTTGCTTAGCAGAAGGGAGTGTTTGCATTTGAAATCACCTTACCAGACCCTTCTCATTAGCATTGGAATAAGTCAAATTGATTTTTTTTTTAAGAAAGAGTGGATAGTGAGAGAGAGAGAAAGAGAGAAACAATTTTTATTTAGTTTTCATGTGATTTCCATTCCTCGGACACTTCATTGTGTATGTGGTGCTGGGGTTTGAACTCATGTACTTGCGCATGCCAGGCAAGCACTGTAACTGCCAAGCCACCACTCCAGCCCCTGTCAAATTGATCTTAAAGGAAAAAAACTGGTTTTTCTTTGACTGACTTAAGCATTCTAACTCCTCTGATAGCCTAACTTTTTCCTGAGTCAACAGTACCCTCTGCTTTGTCCACCAGGCAGAAGAACTGCAATCATTTCCCCTAAGGATGAGAAACCACTACAGAATCAACACTGAGAATATGAAAGGAGTCCTGGATGACCAAACACTTCAACATAAGACACAAAACTGTCAAGATTTTCTCCATTCTATTTTACATATTTCAGGTCTTGTAGTCCCATTTTCTGTACACAAAAGCTTGGATTAACATAGAAAAATAACTGCTATACTGACATACACAATTCATACTAACTGTATTTTGTAGTACCTTCCATGTAGTAGAAAACAAAGAGGCTATATGGCACTTGGTTCCCCACAGTTCGATCACACTATTAGTCAAGGCTTCTACCCTTCACTGCCGCCATTCTGCCTACAGTCCACCTTTGACAACATCAACATTCAACGCACTTTTTTTTTCTTCCATTCCCAGTCTTCATCCTCAGTTCCTTTGATATTAGACCCAGATGGCTAATTTCCAAACAAAACTATGAGCCCCCAGTCTGTCCTGAATGTCACTGCCATATACAATAAAAAAAAAAAATTTATCTCTCAATAACCAAAAAGAAAGCATGTTTTAAAATACACTAAGGATTTCCTTAAGATAGATAGATAGATATAGATAGATTATATATATATAATAAATCTATGTGAAATTCATTTTGCTTTAAAATTAATTACAGTTTGACATGATAGTTCTTTTTGCTTTTTCCTTTCCACAAAAATGTCTTATGTTCTCTAAACTCTTTACTTTTAAAACAGACGTATTTTCCGTTTTGCATTTCAAATACTGAATACCTATAATTTCATAGCAGTGCTTTCCTTCTAGAATTCAGAACAGTAACCAACTAAGAGCAAGTTTTGAAAGAAACAAGTTATACCTCAAAAGGGCCATATAAAAAGAGAGACTATTCACCTTAAGGGCAAATGTGAGTATCAAAAGAAATAGGACGGAGAATAAAAGGGAGGGGGTGTACAATCAAATAAAAAGATTGCCGCGAGCCTGGGTTTCCTGCCTTAAGCCTAGACCACTGAGGTTAATGCAGTCCCTGGTTCCAAGCAGAAGTAATTTCCAATCTTCTTGGGAGAAGGAAAAAAAAAATCTCCATTTACATCTGGAAATTTTCAACAAATTAAGATCAAGTAAGCATACAAGGAAACATCGTGCATTTGTGCATATAGGGAAGCAAGCCAACAATGAAGAAAGCTAGCAGAACCAACTAGCAAATCATTTAGTCCACCAGTCCTCAGAAAGATTGCTGATACTGCACTGTCCGAGAGAAACTAAAGAATATTAAATGTTGGGGCTGGAGTGGTGGCTCGGCAGTTGCGATGCTTGCCCAGCATGCGCAACTGCACGGGTTCAAACCTCAGCACCCACATACACAGCTGAGTGTTGGAGCAACAAAAGCCATGTGAAAAACTCAATAAAAATTGATTCTCTCTCTCTCACACTGTCCTTCTCTCTTTAAAAAAAAAATTGGGCGGCTGGAGCAGTGGCTAAGCGGTTACGGCACTTGCCTACCATGCGCAAGGACCCAAATTCAAACCCCAGCACCACGTACACAACTGAGTGTTGTAGCAACGAAGGCCACATGAAAAACTAAATAAAGTTGTTTCTCTTCCTCTCTTCCCTCTCTCTCTCACTGTCCCTCTAAAAAAATAAATAAATAAATGTTTAAAGAAATAAAAACTGGAATCACAAAGCCAAGTAAAAAAATATATATTTGAAATGAACAGTCCTACTGGGAAGACTTAAAAAAATAAATCATTATGAAGCTAAAAAACTCAAAACAGGTTTAAACAAAAGAAGTAGTTAACCAGAGATAAAATTAAGATACTAACACACAGTAAGTACAGAAAGAGGATGAGACAGAAAGCTGAAAGGTAAAGTAAGCATTAATAAAGATAGCACGCATAAGATTCCCGAGACATAACTTAATCAGACCCCTGGGTGAGACAAAATAGGGGAGAGAGCACACACACTCGACAGAGACAGATAGGAGGGGGGATCAAAAAAAAAAAAAGCTTTTTTTTTTTCTCATTAAAAGACAGTATAAATAAGACCAAAAAAAGCAAAATCAACACTCCCAACTGGAGCAAATAATTCAACAAATACAATTGGCACAGTGTCTGAAAACTAGAATACACAAAAAAAGAAAGAAAATGTCAAATAATCTAATAGGAAAAAGATGATACTTCTTAAAGGCAGAAACACAGATGGTCAGCAAAAACATGAAAAGATACTCTAAAGCATTTGTAATCAGAGAAATGCAAATTCACCCAACATATTTGATAGGCATAAGATTGAAAAATTGTAAGTTGCAGAAGAAAATGATACAGATGAGTATGGAAAGCTCTCAAATACATGGAAATGTTCTGAAACTGAATTGCCAATGAATGTACCAAAAAAAAAAAAAAAACAATCTGAATCATACACTCAAAATGGGTATTTTGTGTTATATAAACTATAGCTTAGTAACGGTAACTTTAAAATTCATGTACGAAATCGAAATGCAAATGAATAGTATAATGAACATTCTAAAGGAAGCAGTTAAAATTCATGTACACTGGGCAGGGTATATTACTCAGTGGCAGAGCACTTGCCTAACACATATGAAGTCCTGGGCTCAATCCCCAGCAGCAAAAAAAAAAAAAAAAAAGTATCTGACAAAGTTAAACAAACTTTTAGGCCAGTGTTTCCATTCCTGACACTTTTCTACATGTAAACCATGAATGTGTTCACGTCAACTATATGCATGGTTCTGAGGTTCCAGAACTGAAAGAACATTCTGAATGCGATCTGAATTAGCACTACCAGCACCTCCCCTGGCAGAATTCAGAGTCATGTAGTCTAAGATTTCACTCACTACAGAGCAGCTATAATATACTAAACAATAAGGCATGCTTCACATAACTAAAACCTGAAAATTACAATCCCTCAGGCCAAGAGTGTTCTCTCTGCACCAAAACGTATCTAGCACCATGTTTACCCTGCATGTAAAATTTAGACAGTTAGTGTTCTGCCTTCAAATTTTTTATTTCAGGATAAATGGCATCTTGACATGATAAACATATAAAACCGAAAGGAACTCTCCTGAAACTGAAACAGTTTAAACTGTTTTACCTCATGTGGAAATGCACAGCCTTAGATCAATTTGTTGTCCAAGAGCACCATCTGGTGGACAGAGGTATTTAAGATTAAACCATTTGGGAAAAAAATAGTCATCTAAGATTAGATGTTATTAAGACCAAAATCTTTGTATGAAAAAATTCCCATGCCTCAGCCAACATATTTATTATAAACGGTATGTTTACAATACAAAGAAAAAAACAAATATAATACAAAAAAATCTGGACCTCACAAAAATTCACTCCAAAGAATTCAGTTCATCTTAAAGAAATGCTGCCTCACTAACCAAAAATTTTTCAACTGGGAGGATCCCTCAAGAGTAGTTAATTCAACCTCTTCCCTTTACAAATACAAACACTGAAGCAAAGAAGGAGTTGCTTTGATGTAAGTAAATAGGTCAAATAAGATGTCAGTCAGCGTCTTATGTCCAGCTGCCACTCTCAGGTTAGTAATGATCTGGTCCCCCTCGTGTGATCTTTGCCAGAGGCCACACTTACTGATATAAACAAGAATTGTCATACCCTCCGTGCTGCCACCTTCCACCTGTATCCTTCATGGTATATGTCTCTGCTTTCCTCCACTAGTGAAAACCATCCTACCACCAATGAAAACAATACAAGCAAGATTAAATCATCGTGTTCAACAGTCATCAAAGGAAAGCATTTACAATGTGTTCAAATCAAGAGTAAGAAATGATAAAACCAACCTGCATTCACATTCACTATATGTACATGCCCAATTATATTGTTATATTGGGTGCATTCACTAATATGTAACAATAAATCTTACCATTATGTACAACTATTATGCACCAATAAAAAATGTGGAAAAAATTTTTAAATAATACAATTACAGGGTTGGAGAGGGGACTCAGCAGTAGAGTGCTTGCCTGGCATATGTGAGGATCCAGGATCCACAGCACCACATATACAAGTGGAGGAAAAACAAAAATCAGATGAAAAAATAAATTAACTTTCACTTTTCTGTCTCTCAAAAAAAAAAGTAAAATACAATTACAGTCAGGCATGGTCCTGCACACCTTTAATCCCAGTGATGTGGGAAAATTAGGTATGAGGATTGCAAGTTCAAGGTCAGCCTCAGCAACTTAGTGAGGCCCTAAGCAACTTAGCAAGATTGTGTTTCAAAATGAAAAGCAAGAAGGGCTAGAAATGTAGCTCAGGGGGGGAAATGCCCATGAGTTCAACACCCAATAAAAAAGAAAAATAAGTTCTCATTTTTTAGTACAATTACAGGTAGAGAAAAAAAAAAACCAGAAGAAGAAATGTTCAAAAAATTTTTGAACTTGTCTCTGAAAGTGATTTTAGTTTCTTCTCTCATATAATACTTCTCAATTTTTTAATACTGACTACTTACATTAACAAAAAGGCAGTTATTTTTAAAATGGACTTATTTATACTTACAGACTGAAAAATTTAAAAGAAAAAAATGGAAACAAGAGAGTCTCACCCACCCATCCAACCACCTCAGGAATAGCAAAAGGAAAAAAAAATCCCCCCACCAATCCTCTCATAGAGAATACACAATATAAGACAATTAAGTTTTCTCCTTAAGCTCTAACTCAGTATTTATTTTCTTTTTCAGTATTTCTGATATATTTTAAAATATACCTTTTGGTTACATTGTAATTGGGTTCATCCCAACAAACTCGTAAATGCCTGCAAATCAATTTCAGTATATGTTTTGGATGCAGAGACATGAGTTCACATGCTTCATGTTTTCTGCACAATTTTGTCTGATATAGACAGAATACATGACATGATATTTCCCCAAAGAACGCCATGACTTCCAGTTTAAGAACCATTGTCGCCAAATATGATCACTTCTTTGAGTAAGGAATCAGGGCCACAGTTACCTAAAAAGTCAATAAATGAGGTTAGAACACTCTTATCTTGATTCACACTCTGCTCTATCTACATACAGTAAGATTAGAGAAATCCTCTTTCGTTAAGTATCTTACGCTAGTTAATTACCAAGTACTATCTGGGGACCATATGCAGGTCACCCCAATTCTGTCAGATGATCTATGACATCAGAACTACTTCCAAAATTATATCATGACATCACTGTTTGTTCTTTTCACTCTTATTCTACACAAGTGTGAGGTAGAGTTTCCGAAGGCTATTCAATGTCCAACATCACAACAGATTAAAAACAAAAACAAGCTGGACACGATGGCACACACTCGCAATACCAGTTACTTGGGGGACTGAGGCAGGAGGTTCACAAGTTCAAGGCTCCTGAGGAACTTATTGAGACTCTGTTTCAAAATAGAAAGGGCTGGGGATGTGACTCAGTGTTAAAAGCGCATGATCCAGCAATGCACAGGCTTTTTGACACTAGAAAAAAGAAAAAAAAAGCACAAAAAAACAGAAGCAGATGTAGGAATCTAGAAGTCTACTAAAGTAGACAAAACAGATTTGAAAAAAAAAAAAAGTAAAATAATGTAACTTGACTTTTCTGTCTTAGAAAATATAGTCATCTCTTTTATTTAAAAAATCATGTTGCCAGATATTTGGTTTTTAAGAATCTAATACTTTTGAAGTATTCTCCTAATTACTAATATAATAAATAGGAATGATCAACTTAAAAACTCTTTGAGGTTCGCAATATTTACTAAGCATATTATGAAGGCCTGAGACAAAGTTTGAGCACCATGCTCTCAGGGCACTAGTGCTTAAAAATGCATACAAGGGAAAAGGTCACTGGAACCCTTTCGTCCTCGTCCTCATCTAAAACTCTTTTCCAAGCCTCTTGCTGCATCCAATCCATCTTGAAATCCTTTATGAGATCACACTTCCTAAAATATGACTCCAATTCTATCATTTCCTTACTACCATAATTTCAGAGAGTTCTACAAGATGTATAAAACAACAAAACCATTCAGGAAACTCCACAAAATGGACCTAGGCAAATTTCCAATGCCATGCACTCATCAACTGCCCAGGTGCACCCTGGCAGCACATGCACGTCAGCACCCGGTACAGGAGTAAGAGAAAGGGTGCCTGCCATCACTGGACTCAGCCAGCGAGTAAGAGAAAGGGTGCCTGCCATCACTGGACTCAGCCAGCAGACTGAAGAGACACTCACATAGACACATAGGAGTATCCTTCACTTTCTGTCTTCATTTTTCATTTAACAAATACTTTCTGTAATAAAATGAATTTTTACCCAAAATCCATTGCCCAATCAAAAACCCTGTGATAATATCCTCCAACAGAATCAATCATTTTAGTTGCATAAAACTCTGAGTAATGGAATTAGATCCCTATGTCAGATCTACTTTCCCAAAAGGATTGTTCCCTGCCCGTTTAAAATGTGTTAGGTATTATTGCTACCTTCTTCCCATTGGTACTGGTGAAAATATTCCTAAGAAAGTAAAAAAGGCGGAGAGAAACTTGAGTATCGCAGACCTACAAAGCGTAGGAAGAGATGATGCATACTGAAGGAAGCGCGCAGGGCAGGATCTCAGCATGTCCTTGTCTTGTCAATAGAGTGCTGTTCTAGAAAGCTTCACTGTGTTACTTGAATCAACAAACATTTGGGGAAAAAAATTGTACAAATTCCCTTGAGATCTAGAGTAGCAGCAGTAAAGCAGTTAAAGAGTCAAGTTACAAAAAGGCCAAATGATCCAGCAGAGTCAAGAGAAAGATGGCGCAAGCTGAAGACCACGGGAGAAGCTGCTGCCCTTCACAGCAGAAGGCAGTTATCCTCCTCCAGTGAACTGCAGAGAACTGATGAGAGGTGATTCTCGATCTTGATGAAATACCACCTCATAGTTTTATTTCTGAATAAAGGAAACAAGGATCTAGACATCTAGCACCCAAAAAGAGGGCTTAGGAGGCTGGAGCGGTGGCTCAGTGGTTTCGGCACTTGCCTGGCAAGCACGAGGACCCGGGTTCTAAACCACAGCACCACGTACACAACTAAGTGTTGGAGCAGCTAAGGCCATGTCAAAAACTAAATAAAGTTGTTTCTCTCTTTCTCTCTCTCACTGTCCCTCTATCTTTAAAAAAAAAAAAAATCCCCAAATTGATATCTTTAAAAAAAAAAAAAAAAGAGGGCTTAGGTTGCTGTGTAGGGATTCTGACCATGAGGATAAGTGAAACTCACGGTGTAAGATAATGTCTCAAAGGGGCAACTGAAGACAGTGCTGCCTGTTTTGATGTGAGACATACGAATCAGAAAGCCTAGGTGACGGACCAGGAGGAGAAAGATTAGGGAAGCAGCTATCTGCCACCACTCAGCAAACGGAAAATCTTGCAAATGAGACTCTTCTGAACACAGAAAATACACTTAGAGATCCTCCTAGCTTTATCAATTATGAAGATAATAGGCTACTTCAGCAAAGCATGTGGCATCATAATCACTAGGAGGACCACCATAATCCAATATGAGCTGTTAATGCAGGCCAAAAGAGCAAGAACACAAGCCTGAAGGACTGACTGGCAGTGCACAAAGGTACGTAATGCTGATGTCTATTCTTAACTCTCAGACCTTGCCTTCAAAGGCTGATGGAAGTGCACATGGCTACTGGTCGTCTCAGAAATCTTTTCTACAGAATCTGCTTCCTGTTGTGGCCTTTTAAAAACAAATCTTATCATCCCACAACTACAGGACTTTTTTGTTCTCTGTGTCCTCCTTTACCCTTTGTGATCTTCAGATGTTCTGTTTCTAAAGAAACTACCAAGCATCTAGAGAGAACTTCTTACCTGTATAGACAATCAGCAAAAGCTAATTAAAACATTCTTTATATGTGGCCCTTAGTGAAACACACACACACAATGAGATCTTCTTACATTCGTTGTGCTTAGTTTACTATGGCCAAAAAATGTCTATGGATCCCCAGGACCACAAGCAGCTCTAGAAACTTCTTCACCCACAGAGAATTCCTGAAATTCCCAAACGCTCATCTTCCATTGGTGTAACTAGTAAATGTAGTCAATTTGTATGATTCTGATTCTCCTGAGATCATTCAGAATTTTAATTATATCCCAACTATTTCAAAAAGGGATTTGTGTATTATTCCTTAAGAGCAATATTTGTGTTTCTAAGATGTTGACTTTCTACAGAGGCCCACACAGTAGATATTATGGGCTTTGACAACCACAGGATTTGTCACAACTACTCAAAAAGACAGCCAAATATAATACGTTAAGTGAACAAGCAAAGTTGTGCTCCAGTAAAACTTTATTACAAAAACTCTGCTCTGCATCATACACCTATGGGTTTTAAATAACAACTTTCTTAAATTGTTATTTTACCATGCCCATGCTATTCACCGAGATTTTTTTTGTAGAACCTAAGGAAATCAAGCAGTGAAATCTGCAAAATAAAAAGAGGTGGCTAGCCTCAGGCTATGGGGTTTCTAGGCCCTTCTCTCTTTCCTATCAGGGCTGTTTATTCTGAACACTCATGAACCTTCATGAACACTCTTATCCATAATTCCCATGTTGTACCCAAGTGTGGTACCTTCTCTGCCCCTTAAAAAATTTTCCTGGTACTAAGAAATAAACAGCTGCCTTGGAACAGAGAAGGACCATTTTAGTGTCAAGGGTCAGACACACTGCCCTGATGGCCTCAGAAAAGTTGCTCTCTTTCTTATCCCCAAATACTATTTCAGGTCTGTCCCAACTTCCTCAGGCCCCAGCTCAGCCAACAGCCTCTAATTTCAACAAACAGACTGTGACTTCCAGGTGTCATCTTGGCCTCAAATTTACTTCACTCCTACTTCCATCCTCCCTCTCTTTGCTTTCTTTAATTCAGCTAAGCCAAGCTGAGATGTCCTTATTCCTCACAATGTCTTCTATTGATGTAAGCCTGCCCTACATGCTCTTCCTCCAGACTCCACAGACCCCACACTTGCCTCTACAGCCAAGCCTATTACACCTACTGTCCTTTTGCCCCTCTAAGACTCCACCTGAGGGCTGGAGCAGTGGCTCAGCTGTTACAGCACTTGCCTGGCATGCGCAAGTACACGGAGTTCAAACCCCAGCACCACACACACAAAGAAGTCTCGGAGCAACGAAAGCCTCATGAAAAACTAAATAAAATTGATTCTATCTATGTCTCTCTCACACACACTGTGCCTCTTAAAAAAAAACAAACAAACAAACAAAGCTCGAATGTCTTCACTCATCTGTGGAGGCTGGAGCTAGACCCTGGCCATTGAGAAAGGAGGTCTAGTACCATGTTTTAAATCCGGATAAGGGGCTGGAGTGCTGGCTCAGCAGTTATGGCGCTTGCCTGGCATGTGCAAGTACGTGAGTTCAAACCCCAGCACCACGTATACAACAAAGTCTTGGAGCAACAAATGAAATATGAAAAACTAAATAAAATTAATTCTCTTCCTCTCTCTCTCTCTCTCCTCTCTCACTGTCCCTCTTTTAAAAAAAAAAAAAAATCCGGATAAGATGTAATGCCATACATCCTAATAGATTTTTAAAGATGTTTTGGGAAAGGAAGGGGAGAGATAAGGGTGGGTAATTTGGGGGGCCCTCTTGGGGATAAATCTGATTTTCAGAATCTATATATATATTATATTATTTCGTTAGAAGCTTGTATGATTGTTCAACAAATAAATTTCTGAATTAAAAAAAGACTCTTACACATCTTCATACACTAAATAAACTCTCTTTCCTTACAACTTCTCACCCCCACCAAAAAAATTAAAAAGGAAATAAAGAAAAGCTATAAATGGTTCCCTAACTATTAAGCCTAAAGGAAATCACCATAACTGAAAATTAGGAGAAACTGAACAACATTTTGATGACTCTATAATTCCATTCAAAATAATGCCCTGGGTCTGGAGCAGTAGGTCAGCGGTTACAATGTTTACCGGGCATGCCCTAGGACACGGGTTTGAACCCCAGCACCACGTACACAACAAAGTGTAAGAGCAACAAAAGCCACATGAAAGACTAAATAAAACTGATTCTCTGTTTCTCTATCTCTCTGTCCTCCTTTCTCTTAAAAAAAAAAAAAAGATATTTGATTGACATTATCCAAAACAAAGTATTTAGAAAATAATAATGCCCTGAACAAGAAAAAACAGTTTTCAGCACAACTGAAAACTAAACAATGTATAGATATAATAGTCAACAGCAAAACAAAACATGGGCTTGTTCAGTGATCACCCATTATGACGATTTCAAAGATTCCTGACAGTTATCATTATTATACTCATTTTTCATCACTTCTTTTAAAATCTTTCTCTTGTTATTCTCCATCTACTCCAACAGAGGAAGTGCAAGCTCTTCTTCACATGTTTGAATTCAGGAGTTTTGAGTGTGGTTGGTTTTGTTTACCAGAAGTATTTTACGTTTCTCTCCTATCTTCCTTCATGTACAGAAGCACTGAAAATGTCAGCCCCCACTCAGGAGCGGCTAAATGCTCCTCATAGACTAGAGAAATTCTATAGAATACCATGCTTTATCAGTCCTACCACAAAGACAGACTCCCAGCTCCAAAGCCTGTAAGTTATGAGGACGTTTCAAAAATTGCATATTTGCAAACCAATGGATTCTGTTCATTGGATTTTAATAACTAAAGTTACTCAAACTGAAGTCTAAAGTCCATGTTCCCTTGAAGTAACTGCCAATGAATAACTGTTTTTCAAGCATAAGCAGTATATTGATGAGCACAGCAAACCAAAGTCTATCAAACTCATTACTGCAGTCAACGATTATGCTGCTTCACTATCAAATACAGTGGGACATTTTATGTCAATTGTTATGAAAATGGTCCCAAATATGTTGCTACTCTTCATTACATATGAAAAGAGAAAAGAATAAAGAGGTCAGTAATCCCAAGCACAGGTTGTTTTAAAAAAGTAAACTTAGATGGTGTTATTGCATACAACTTCTTGGCCTAGGATCCAGCTGACTCCTTAGTACAGCTTTCTTCTCACTTTCCACGATATCATAGTGAACAAACCATGGAGAAGGTACAATACAGCCTATTAGCACAGGATCAATATAGTTGACAAAAAACCTAGTTTGACACACTCCCACAAGTATGAGACTGACAATGCAAAAGTGCTTCTTTAAAACTGGAGTCTGGAATAAAAGCTTGCAGCAGCCTTTCTATTAGTCCTGTAACTTTGGGGAAGCAACTTAACCTCGCTGGGTACCAAATTTCATCAAGTATAAAATGCCAGCAATATTTACTCTGCTTCATCCATCCCACTATAAAACTCAAAGAAGCTAGTTTAGTAAGACAAGGTCCCATGGGCTATAAGGTACCACTGAATACAAACTATCATTTGAAATTAGTAATCTAGATAAGGTTGGTGTTAAAATACTCATGTGAATGACCAAACCTAAAAATCTCAGACTCACATCAATGTTTCCAAAAGGCTCACTCTCATTTAGGTACGCTCCTTAATCATGGATGTCTCCCACATGTTCTGTTTGTAACCATGCCCTTGCAGACCTTAAGCACTAAAAGCTGCACTTTGGCTCTTCCTTCCTTCTACCCGCATCTTTACCACATGCATACAAAACTCAGCCCTACCTATGGGCAACAAATACATACTCATTTTCCCAAAGATTATTAAAAAGAACATGTTAAACCTGTAAAAGATATCACTAAAGATATCAGTAGTGCTTGCTTCAGCAGCACATATACTAAAATTGGAACGATACAGAAATTAGCATGGCCCCTGTGCAAGGATGACACGTAAATTCGTGAAGTGTTCCATAGTTTTTGACAACTAATCCCAACATTATGTAAAACAATAATGCACTAATAAATAATATACTAAAAAGAATAAATCAGTAACAAATATGCTTAGAACTCAAATACAAAAAAAAATCTAGCAATCACTTAAAGCAAGGCATAATTTAAAACTGTAGTCTACACACTGACTGCTGCTGGAATGAGTAAAATGGGCCTTTTGGAAACACTTCAAAAGCCAAAAAACTTCTAAAACCACGAAGGATGTTCATTGGGAAACACACATATGCAAACATATGCATGCATGTATCCATAAACTCATATAAAAAGACCACAAGGAAATAACAAAAGTTTTTCCTATTTGGTAAGTTTACAATCGATTTTTACTTTCTTATTTTCTATGTATTCCTATTTTCCTATAAGCATGAATTGCTTTCATAAACAATAAATTCTCAACATAGAGGCTACTTACACTACTGAAAATCCAGAAAGGCAATGAAGAAGGGCTGCTTTTTCTAACTTTTGTTTTTAATATTTTAAAACATATACATAGTTGCACCATGCTTCCATCATCTAACTTCAACTATATTTTGCTAATGCTCTATATCCATCCCAGTCTACTTTCTGGCGTATTTAAAAAGCAAATCCTATATACATTTGTATGTGCACCTTTAATTTGTAAGTTTAAAAACTTACATATATACTATGGCATCATTGCATTTAACAGGACAATAGTAAGCCCACAGTATTATCTACTACAGTTCAATTTCAGAAAAAAAAAAAAAAAAGTCAGGCATGGTTGTGCACACACACCCTCAGCAACTTAGCAAGACATTATCTCAAAATTAAAAGAAGGGGGGCTGGAGTGGTGGCTCAGCGGTTATGGCGCTTGCCTGGCATGCGCAAGTACACGGGTTCAAACCCCAGCACCCACATACACAACAAAATCTCAGAGCAGTGAGGGCCTCATGAAAAACTAAATAAAATTGATTCTGTCTTTCTCTTTCTTTCACTGTCCCTCTCTCTTTAAAAAAAAAAAATTAAAAGAAGGACTGAGGGTAAAGCTCATTGGCAAAGAAGGTCTGGGTTCAATCTTCAGAAGAAAAAATTTTTTTCTCTGTAATTTCTTTTTTTTTTTTAATTCGTTAAACAAGATCTTACAATTAGGAGGGAATCATCATCAAACAATCAAGAACAAATGTATAATGACAGAAGAAGCCCAGGCTGATGCCATTCCATGGTTTCCCCCCTTGGGTTCCCCATGGTTCCATGTTTCCCCCTACTTAAACGCCATGTTAATTGGACTTCTCCTGGAAGTCAGAGGTTCCCCTCTGGTTAGATTCCCCTGTACTCCTTCCCTCCAGTCTCCTTGATATCCTTCCTTTTCCCTTCCCTCCTCCCTGCTCCCCTTTCCTATGTCCCCTAGCATCCTAGACAGAGTTCCCCTTGATCGTGTAAAAATTCAAACATGTTGAGGTAATTATTAGGTTAGCCATCTATCATACTGTCTCCAATTGTATTCTAGCTTCCCAAATAAGAGAAAACATTCGGCCCTTGAGTTTCTGAGTATGGGATATTTCACTTTGCATGATTTTTTCCATCCAGAAGAAATTTTTTGAAAAAAGAAAACTTACTTTTTCAGCCAGGAAAGACCAGCCTAGGCAACTTGGTGAAACTGTTTCAAAATGAAAAAATGAAAAGGGTTGGGGATATAGCTCAATGATAAAGCAAACAGGTTCAATAGGCAGTACCACTTTTTAAAAAATAAAGACTTTTTTTAATAATAATATTCATAAAAACCCATGGAGAAAAACTTGAAACTGTGCTGGTAACTCATACCCAGAATATACAAAAACCATAAGTCAAAAAGAAAATTAGACCAAAAAAAAGGACAGTTGAACAGGGACTTCACTAAAGGAAAAATCCGAACAGTCAATGAACATGAGAAAAAATATCATAATGCAATTTAAAAACATAAGATACTACTGCACGCACCCAATAGAATGGCTAAAATCAAAAGACTGACAATACTAAGCATTAGAACATGGAGCAATGGGAACTCACAAACATTACTACAGGAAGGTATAACCTAGAAAAAAAAGTTTTCTTCTAAAGCTAACCATGTACGTACCTTATGACCAGTCCCTATTTTTATATTCAATAGAAAAGTATTCTACTCCCCAGGAAACATGTGTAAAACATTCATACATGCATTACAGTCACAAATAGAAGGAACTAAAGTGACTACTAATAACAGAACAAACTGGAGTGCAGTCATACAACCAAATGATACAAAGCCATGAAAATGGAACAACTATATAGTAAACACAACACAGAAGCTTAGAAATGTAAATAAGTCTAAACGGAGGAGGTGATAAAATAATACATAACTCTAGCTATACAAAATTAAGGAACAGGCCACAATGAGCTGTACTATTAAGGAAAAGAAGATTATCACTATGAAGTCAGAAGAGTAGTTACCTTTGGAGAACAAGAAGAGCCTATGGAAGGTAATAGGGAGGGCCTGTAGAGAATTCTAGGGTGTCAATAATATTTTTTCATTCATATAAGATGTCATACATAGGTGTTCTCTTTGCAATAACTCATGAAATTTTAAGTTTGTGTTAGCCAGCTTTCCATCATTGTGATAAAATACCTGAGGAAAAACAACTTAAATGAAGAAAGAATTAATTTTTCAATATCCAAGGTTTCATTCCATGGTCAGCTGGCTCCAGCACAAATATGGCAAGAGAGAAGAAAACTGTTCAACTCATAGCAGCCTTCAGACAACAAAAGGAGTGGGGAGAGGGTACAGCAGAGGGAGAAAGGGAAAAGGCATACTCTTCAGGGCATGACTTCAGTGATCTACTTTTTCCAACTAGGTCCACCCAAAAGCATATTCAACTACGAATCCATCAATGAATTAATCTGTTGATGAGGTCAGAACCTTAGTGATACAATGACTTCCCCAAAGCTCCATTTGTGAACCCTGTGGCATGATGGACCAAGCCTTTGGGCTTTCCACTTTCAAATAACAATATTTTATGCACTTTGTATCTTGTTTTATTTTATAAAAGGTTTTAAAATAAGCTGGACATGGTGGGCCACAACTACAATCTCATAGATTCTGAAGGCTGAAGCAGAAGGATCACAAACTTGAAGTCACCCTGGACAACTCACTGAGGCCCTATCTCAAAATAAAAATCTGGGGGACAAGGTAGGTACTGACTCAGAAGTCAAGCACCCCGGGCCAATCCCTGATACAAAAAAAAAAAAAAAAAAAGCCAGCAAAAACTATACTAACATGTACTTTTATTATGAAAAAAGAAAGAAAGAAAGAAATCTTACTACTTGTTTGTTTGTTTTGTTTTCAGGGCTGAGGACCAAACCAGGGGCCTTGTGCGTGCTAGGCAAGCACTCTGCCACTGAGCTAAATCTCTAATCCCCAATTTATTTAAAAAAAAAGAAGAAGAAGAAGCAGAAGCAGCAGAAGCAGCAGCAGCAGCAGCAGCAGCAGCAGCAGCAGCAGCAGCAGCAGCAGCAGCAGCAGCAGCAGCAGCAGCAGCAGCCTGTTTATATATAACTTCTACCTGATTAGAAACTTTTAGAAGAATACATCTAAAATTCTGGTTTTGCTTTAAGTGACAATAATATTTCCTGTTTTCTCAGTATGATAGATACCTAACCTAACAATTACCTCAACATGTATGAACTTTTACACCATCGGGGGGAACCTTGCCTAGGATGCTGGGGGACGTAGGGAGTGGGGCAGAGAGGGTGGAAGGGAACATGAAGGATATCAAGGAGACCGGAGGGAAGTAGTGCAGGGGAATCTAATCAGAGGGGAACCTCTGACTTCCAGGAGAAGTCCAAGTAATGTGGGGTTTAAGTAGGGGGAAACATGGAACCATAGGGAACCCAAGGGGGGAAACCATGGAATGGCATCAGCCTGGGCTTGTTCTGTCATTTTACTTTTGTCCTTGATTGTTTGATGATGATTCCCTCCTAATTGCAAGACAATGTTTAACGAATAAAAAAAAAATTTCTGTTTTCAAAATGTTTACAATTCCTTGTGCTTAAATTTTTTTAATGTAATGTACAGATCAGCCAGATATATACACACTAAATAATCTTGGTATTTTTACAATTATCTGGCTTCAATTCGAAAATTACCAAGTTCAAAAGTCTTACTAATAGGACCACAGTGGTAGTTCAGCGGTATTGCACTTGCCTAAAGGCCTGAGGACACAAGTTCGAACCCCAGCACCATATACACAACTAAGTGTTGGAGCAACAAAAACCAGATGATTCTCACACACACACTCTCTCTCTCTCTCATTCTCCATCTTTCTAAAAAACAAAAACAAAAAAAAAAAAAAACCTACTGATGAGTTTTCCTAGTAACAAGGAATTATGGATGACCCAAAAGTGCAACAATCATATAACTACTTCTTAGCTATCTAGAATGGTAATTAAAGCAGTATCACCAAATGATCCTTTACAAAACCCATTACAAGCATGTATACCTCATCATATATGCTCCCATTAATATCTGCGCCATAGATTGGTGCCACAAAAGTTAAGTTCTTCCAATACTTGCGTTCCAAATCTTCATAATCCAAATATCTTGGAGTGCAGTATCTGTAAACATGAAAGAAAAAAAACAGAAAATTTTAAGGTTTTTTTTTCCCCTATGTATTTAAGAGGAACCACTTTCTACAGAAAATCCTATCAAAACAAAAATAATGCAGATGCCCTTTCTGGTCAAATCTAACATACAAATGTGTTTGTCATAGATACCTGAATACCCTCGACATTCGTAAATAACTGTTATGACCACTATTAGTAAGAAAAATTCTTTCATTAAAGAATCAATAATAGAAACAAAAAATCAGTATAAAAAGTATTTTACCTTTCAAAATATTTAACCAATTATATGATACAAGAAAACGTTAAATATTTATGTAAAAGACATAATACCTGGGGCTGGAGTGGTAGCTCAGTGGTTGGAGCACTTGGCTGGCATGCACAAGGACCCAGGTTCAAACCCCAGCACCACACACACAACTAAGTAAACTAAGTGTTGGAGAAAAAAGGGCCAGATAAAAAAATAAAATTGATTTTCTCTTTAAAGAAAGAGAGAGCAATAGAAAGGAAACAAAAAAAAAAGAAAGGCAGGCAGGTAGATAAACATCCCTAACTCCCCATAGATCACAGGAGAGCAGAAAGGAGAAAAGACAAGAGAAACGCCGTTTATTAGGATTTCTAGAGAAACTTCTTAGATTTTGAAAACTTGGACCCTAAATTGCCTTATACTTTTTAAGAAGACATGGAATTTATCATTGTGTACCAAATTAGGATCAATTTTTTCAAATTCATAACTCTGAAAGAGAAAGCTAAAATTTGATATTGTCCACAGAGATTAAATTCTGATATCTAAGTATTTGAAATAAATGCTAATTCTAATCTAGAAAAGTGACCAATTCAAATGGCTAGTACTTGAGACTATTGAATTCTGGGTACAAATTCCATCCCTAACGGACTGTCAAACCACCAGCTATTCTAAAAATCCATATCAATTTGCTCAAAACTGATTCAATCACATCTTCTCACCCAGTACTTTTTACTCTTTGTAGCACACTTTTTTTTCCTGAGAGAGAGAAACAAAGAGAGAGAGAGAGACAGAGAAGGGAGGGAAGGGGTGGGGCAGGGGGAGAGGGGAGGGAGAGAGAGAAAAGGGGGGGGCAGAATAACAATTTATTTAGTTTATCATCTGGTTTTTGTTGCTCCGACACTTAATTGTGTATGTTGTGCTGGGGTTCAAACCCAAATCCTCACACATGCCAGGCAAGCGCCCTAACCACTGGGACATCACTCCAGCCTCTCTGTAGCACACTCTTAAGAGGTGAGCCCTACAACCAGACTACCTGATCTGAATGTAGGTTTGCCTATTCAAAAGCTTTAAAACCAATCATGCATGAGGATACATGCTTGTAATCCCAGTAATTCGGGAGGCCGAGCAATGGGGATTGAAAGTTTGAGGCCATCCTGTGTTAACTTAGCAAGACCTCAAAATATAATTTAAAAATGGGCCAGGAATGTAGCTCAGTGCTCAATGATAGAGTGCTTGCCTAACATGCATAAGGCCCTGGTTCAATCCCCAGTACTGCAATCAATCAATCAAACTACATGACCCTGTACAGGTACTCAGGGAGCTGCATTTTTCTAGAACTCAGTTATTCCTCTATAAAACAAAGATAAAAAAACAGCTGAGCTGTTGAAAGGAAGTCATTAATTATCTAAAGCACTAAACTTTGTGCCTAAAAGCAAGCAACAGATCGACAACACAGACAACACAAACAGCACATCAGTCGGATCTTTAATTTTTTATCATTATTATAGCTATATTGAAAAAGTCTCTAGATTTTTGTTGGACCACGTTGTATTAACAACCACATGAGCATATCACCCTCTCAGTTTATACAAAGCGCATTAGGTACTGTGTGTACCTATGCAAAGGCAGGTACTGAAGAAAAACAGATGAATGAATGGAGTCCCGTGAAACCCAGTCCCTTCTCAGGACCATTCCTGTGATACTTCTGCATGGACAAACAAGAGCTTTGGCTTGAGCACAGAAACCCATCTCACTGACATCTGAAATAAATGTCCACATGGCACTGGCAGAACTATAAAAATAAGATCTGCAAAGGTATTTAAATTATAACAACTATAAAATTGATCCAAACCAAGAGATAAATTGACTTTGAAAGAAATAAAATTTACCCTACATATAATCTTTCAGACAATTCCTCATAATGCTTAGATTTCACAACTAAAAAATAATCAATTATGTTTAAAAATCATCTTTAAACTCTAGAATATCAAGAAATGTAAATTCTGTTAAGTAAATCTTCATAATCTACCCAATAATTTATATCAAAGTGTACTTTAGCTTTCATGACACTGTTGATTCATTCAGTCAACATATAATATAACACTACCTACCATCCCAGATACTGTACTAGTTACTGTAAACAGTGGTACACAAAAAAGACAATGTCACTGGAATGGGTTTCTTCAGGGAGAGTCAATCTACAATCAAGCCAACCAAATAAAGACTGAATAGTGCCTGCTAACATAAAGGCCCTTAAAATAGTTAATGGATACCATGCTAGGATAATCAAATGATTCAGTGGTACTGATCAGTTTCTCTGACAAGAGAACAAAGGACTTTATAACCCAATTCTTATCGGGATTTAAATCATCATGTATTATTAACATTGACTGTCTCTGGGAATTAAAATTTCATATTTCAGGGTTGGGGATTTAGCTCAGTGGCAGAGCGTTTGCCTAGCATGCGCAAGGCCCTGAGTTCGGTCCTCAGCCCTGAAAAAAAAATTATCATATTTCTATAACTTTTTTATTTTAAACATGCATATACTTCTTTTGTAACTGGTAAAAATGTTTCTAACTATCCTGCAAAATCAATCTCAGCAGCCATCTACAAAATTAAATTTCTCCATTCCTGATTAACAAACATAGAAGCCTTATCTTCCTTTGAAACCTGACAGCACTTTGCACCTTTCCTATAGTACTAATGATGCTTGTCAAGAGTATTAACAAGAACCATCCCAGAAGCCGATGTCATTCCTCCACGAACTACCCATTTAACGCATGAGTTCTTCTGGGGGAAACTGCAACAGGTAAAACCCAAGGTGGTCATCCATGTTTTGGCTTTTCCCTGGATAACAAAGTTTATATCCATTGATTGCTAATGTTTTGATGATGTTTCCCCCTCAACTGTATTTCTATATACTTCTAATAAAAAGAAAAAAAGAGTATTAACAAAAGTTTTAGTAATTATAATCTGTATACCCTTAAGTACAAACTATCTCTTGAAATATCAAAGTTGCCAAGTAGAAATTCCACTCAATGGAAACAACCCAGATGTCCCTCACTCGTTGAATGGATCCAAAAACTGTGGTACATAGATACCATGGAGTTTTACTCCACAATTAGAAACAATGATACTGCAGCCTTTGAAGATAAATGGATGGCTATGGAAGAAATTATGCTGAGTGAAATCAGCATAACCCAGAGAACCAAGGGTTGAATGTCTTCACTCATCTGTGGAGGCTGGAACTAGACCCTGGCCACTGAGAAATGAGGTCTATGATCATGTTTTAAATCCACATAAGGTGTAATGTCATACAACGTAAGGCATTTGTAGAGATGTATTAGGAAGGAAGGGGGGGAGGGATAAGGGTGGGTAATGGGGGGCCCTCTTGGGGGTAAATCTAATTTTCAGAATTTAGATATATATTATATTGTTTCATTAGAAGCTTCTCTGTTCAACAAATAAATTTCTGAATAAAAAAAGAAATTCCACTGAACTGATCTAGCAACACTTTAGGAGCAACACTGAAAATGCTTACTAAAAATGGGAAAACAGAATACAGAAAAAAGTTTACTAGTGAACAATTAGGTAGAAGGACCTGCTTTCTTTTTTCAGTAGCATTCTACTTAGAATTCTGAAAGAAAGAGTGTGAGTCCTAATGAACTCCATTTGTGATGATAGTTTCACATTCTCAATGAGATCTGAAAGAATGATGTTCTATCAGTGCCTTCCTTTCTCATTCACACCCATTTAGGAATTTAGAAAACTATGTTTTTTGTTTGCTTTCTGGCTTTGCGTTGGTTTGGTTTTTGAAGATTAATGTTTCCATGAAAGGCTTGAACGAACAAATCAGAAAAATTATAATTGTGATAATTTTTAAATATATCCACAAAATCATCAATAATCCTCCCTTCAAAAATTAGAACGTCATTCTCCTCCCCTTAGCAATTGACTTGGAACAAAGAAAATATGGCAGACATGACAGTGTGTC